>PVIH01021663.1:0-29145 GCA_004025045.1 Sigmodon hispidus | reverse complement strand
TGAAAAGGGGGACATAACAACAGACCCCCAGGAAATACAGAGAATTATCAGATCATATTTTGAAAATCTGTATTCCACAAAAATGGAAAACCTAGAAGAAATGGACAGCTTTCTGGACAGGTACCATCTACCAAAATTAAATGAAGATCAGATTAATTACCTAAACAGGCCTATAATCCTTAAGGAAATTGAAGCTGTCATTAAAAACTTCCCTAAAAATAAAAGCCCTGGTCCAGATGGTTTCAGTGCCGAATTGCGCCACACATTCAAAGAAGAATTACCACCAATACTCTTCAAAATATTTCACACAGTAGAAACTGAAGGAATATTGCCAAATTCCTTTTATGAGGCCACAATTACCATAATAACCAAGCCACTCAAGGACACAACAAAAAAGGAGAATTACAGACCAATTTCTCTCATGAATATTGATGCAAACATTCTCAACAAAATTTTGGCAAACCGTATACAACAATGCATAAAAGATATCATCCACCATGACCAAGTAGGCTTCATCCCAGAAATGGAGGGCTGGTTTAACATACAAAAAACTGTAAATGTTATCCATCATATAAACAAACTAAAGGAACAAAACCACATGATCATATCCTTAGATGCAGAAAAAGTCTTTGACAAAATTCAACACTCCTTTATGATTAAAGCCCTGGAGAGATCATGAATACAGGGAGAATACCTAAATATAATTAAGGCTATTTACAAGAAGCCGACAGCCAGTATCAAACTTAATGGAGAAAAACTCAAAGCAATCCCACTAAAGTCAGGAACTAGACAAGGATGTCCTCTTTCCCCTTATCTATTCAATATAGTTCTCGAAGTTTTAGCTAAAGCAATAAGAGAACGAAAAGAGATTTAGGGGATACAAATTGGAAAAGAAGAAGTGAAGCTATCTCTATTTGCAGATGATATGATTGTATACATAAGTGACCCACAAAATTCTTCCAAGGAACTACTACCACTGATAAACACCTTCAGCAATGTAGCAGGATAGAGGATTAACTCAAAGAAATTAGTAGCCCTTCTATACACTAAAGATAGAAGAGCTGAAAAAGAAATAAGGGAAACATTACCCTTCATATTTGCTGCAAATAGTATTAAATACCTTGGAGTAACTATAACCAAAGAAGTAACAGACCTATTTGACAATAATTTTAAATCACTGAAGAAAGAAATTGAAGAGGATATCAGAAAATGGAAAGCTCTCTCATGTTCCTGGATTGGTAGGATCAACATAGTAAAAATGGCAATTCTACCAAAGGCAATCTACAGATTCAATGTGCTGCCTATCAAAATCCCAACACAATATTTTTTGGACCTTGAAAGAAAAATACTCAATTTCATTTGGAATAACAGGAAAGCCAGGATTGTCAAAACAATTTTACTCAACAAAAGAACCTCAGGAAGTATCACCATCCCTGACTTCAAGCTATACTCTAGAGCTACAGTAATAAAAACAGCCTGGTACTGGCATAAAAACAGACTTGTGGATCAATGGAATAGAATTGAGGATCCAGACATTAACCCAAAAACCTATGAACACCTGATCTTTGACAAAGAGGCCCAAAACATTCAATGGTAAAAAGATAATATATTTAACAAATGGTGTTGGCATAGCTGGATGGAAGTGTGTAGAAAAATGCAAATAGATCTGAGCCTGTCACCCTGCACAAAACTCAAATCCAATTGGATCAAAGACCTCAACTTAAACCCAACCACTTTGAACTTGATAGAAAAGAAAGTGGGAAATACACTTCTACAAATTGGCACAGGCCATCACTTCCTAAATATAACACCAGTGGCACAAGCACTAAGACCAACAATCAATAAGTGGTATCTCTTGAAGCTAAGAAGCTTCTGTAAAGCCAAGGACACTGTCAATAGGACAAAACGCCAGCCTACAGAATGGGAAAAGATTTTCACCAACCCTACAAGTGATAGAGGACTGATGTCTAAGATATAAAGAGTTCAATAATCTAGAGCCCAAAACCTTGAATAACTCTATCAGAAAATGGGGTACAGATCTAAAAAGGGAATTCTCAGCAGAGGAATTACGAATGGCAGATAGGCACCTGAAAAATTGCTCATCATCTTTAGCCATCAGAGAAATGCAAATCAAAACAACTTTGAGATACCACCTAACACCTGTTAGATTGGCTAAGATAAAAGGCACAGATGATAGCCTATTTTGGAGAGGATGCGGAGCAAGGGGAACACTCCTCCATTGTTGGTGGAAGTGTAAGCTTGTTCAGCCACTTTGGAACGAAGTATGTCGGTTTCTCAGAAAATTGAGAATCAATCTCCCCAGGACCCAGCAATACCACTTCTGGGTGTATACCCTAAAGAGGCACATTCACACTCCAAAGGTATTAGCTCAACTATGTTCAAGCAGCATTATTTGTAATAGCAAGAACTTGGAAACAACCTAGATGTCCCTCAACTGAAGAATGGATTAACAAACTGTGGTACATCTATACAATGGAATACAGTAGTAAGAAAAAATGATATCCTAAAATTTGCAGGCAAATGGATGGATTTGGAGAATATCCTCCTGAGCGAGGTATCACAAACTCAGAGAGATAAGCAGGGGATGTACTCACTCACTAGTGGTCTCTAAACAAACAAACAAGAAAAAAAGCCAAACATGCCCAAGCGGCAAACCACAACCACTGAACAGCTTGGGATCAGAAACACCCTGGACCGACCCTTCAAACCCCACTCCAACTATAGGAACACCAGACTCACTCTTGAGGGAGGGGGGGACAAAACTGGATTTGGCCAGGAGTGGAGACTGATCCAAGCATTATTGGGTCAGTGGGACCATAGGACTGTCTGCTCCCTGCCAAGGGAGGGGATGGGGAGTTGCAGAGAAGAAAAATGACCAGATGTGGTGGGAGGGCGAAGGGACCTTGAATAAGGATGTACAGGGATGGAAAAAAAATTCAGAGGGAAAGCTGAACATAAAGTAAATATATGTGTAGCAATCTTATTTGCATTACCACCCTTGATAAGCCATGCTTATGATTCTTATCCTCTTTATAGTTATTGTTAACTCTTCTGCATTTTAAATTCTTTTTACTGTTTTTTGATAATTAGACAATAAAGAAGGAAAAAAAAGGAAAAACAAAACAAAACAACACAAAAAAACAAAGATAGAACCTCAATACAATTTTGACAGGTTTTTTCCTGATGGCTGAGGATGATGAGCCTCATTTAGTTCTGTTTATTGGCCATCTGTATTTATTCCTTTGAGAAATATTTTTTCATTTATTGATTAGACAATTCAGTGTTGAATTGTTGAGCTCTTTATACATTGTAGACATTAATCCCTTGCCAGGTATATAAATGGTAATTTTTTCTCATTCTTTTCACTGTGCCTTCACTTTAAAGAAGGTTTCATCCATTGTGTTGAAACACTTTAATTTTATGTAATTCCACTTGCTACTCTGTCTATTCTTTTTTATTTGTTTAGTTTAGTTAGTGTTATCTGCATTGGATTCGTGATATAACTGTACAGTAATGGACTGGATTACTTTAGTTTTCTAAGATCACGATGATTTGTTACAGAGGTGAGAGTAAGTCCATGTATTTGTTATGCAAAGAGGTTATCTTGACAATGTCTAACTATCTAATTTTAGAGAATATTAGACAAGTACTTGCTAATGTTAACTTTACTTTCACTAAATGGTCTCAAAGATTGCCTTAAAATACAAAATATGTACTTTAAAGATTTTATAAAGTTAAATATGTGACTAGCATCCACAAGTCTGCCATACTTGAATAAACACAATGAAAACAGGAAAAAAAAAAGAAATATGCCAAGAATTAAAAACTGAAATAGAAGCAATAAAGTAGGCACAAACTGAGACAAAACTGGAAATAGAAAACCTGAAAATATAACCTAGAACTACAGATTCAAGTATAAACAACAGGATCCAAGAGATGGAAGAGAGAATCTCTGGGGTGGGAGACTCAATAGTGGTAATAGATGCATCATTCAAAGGAAACACTAAAACCAAAAAAGTCATAACACAAAATGTCTAGGGAATTTGGGACACCATGAACAGACCAAACCTGAGAATAATTGACAGGCGGGGATACTCACCACTATATTAACGGGGACGACCTGAGAATAATTGAAATAGGAGAAGGAGAAGGAGAAAAATACCAACTCAAAAACACAGATAATGTATTTAATAAAATCATAGAAGAAAACTTCCCCAACCTTTTATAGGAAATGCCTATAAAAATACAGGAAGCCTACAGAACACTAAGTACACTAGATCCACAAACAAAGACTACTTGCCATATAATAATCAAGCCTCTAAACCTACAGAACAAAGAAAAAATACTAAGCAATGCATAGGAAAAAGGTCAAACCACCTATAAAGGGAGGCCCATCAGAATAACACCTGACTACTCAATGGAAACTGTGAAAGTAAGAATGTCCTGGTCAGACATTATACAGACAATAAAAGTGCATGGATGCCAACCTAGAATACTGTACCTAGCAAAACTGTCAACCAACATAGATGGAGTAAACAAGATATTTCACATCATAACCAGATTTAAACAATACCTAACCACAAGCCCCGCCCTGCAAAACTCCAACCTAAAGAAACCAAAAGCACCCATGTAACCACAGACAAGTGATAATCCCACAGAAGAACAACCCCTCAAAAGGAAATGCAAGCTACTACCAAAAATGATGGGAAATATTGATCATTGGTCATTAATATCCCTTACTATCAAAGGAGTCAATTCACCTATGAAAAGACACACCCTAACATGGCAGATACAAAACCGGAAACCATCTTTCTGTTGTGTAAAAGAAATTCACCTCACAATTAAAGACAGACACAGGCTCAGAGTAAAGAGTTGGGAAAAAACTTTCAAATCAAATGGCCCTAAGGAACAAGCTGGTATAGCCATTCTATAACATCTAACAAAATAGACTTTAAACTAAAATCAATAAAAAGAGACCTCGAAGGTCACTACTTACTCATCTCAGGAGAAATTCATTAACATGAAATCTCAATCCTTAATATCTATGCCCCCAACACAAGAGCACCTACATATGTAAAAGAAAGACTTCTAAAGCTTAAATCTCATATTAAACCTGACACACTAGTAGTGGGAGACTTCAGTACCCCACTTTCACCGTTGAGTAGGTCAACCAGACAGAAACTCAACAGAGAAATAAGGGATCTAGCAGAAGTTATGACCCAAATGGACTTAGTAGATATATACCAAGCCTTCCACCAAAACAAAACGGAATATACGTATTTCTCAGCACCCCATGAAACTTTCTCTAAAATTGACCACATACTAGGTCATAAAGCAAATATTAGCAGATACCAAAAAAATGTGTATTTTGTAGCATTTCAGATCACTAGGGTCTAAAGTTACAGTTCAACAACATTAAGAACCACAGAAAACCTACCAACTCATGGAAACTAAACATAACTTAACTGAACAACCTCTGGGTCAAGGAAGAAATTAAGAAAGAAATCAAAGACTTTCTAGAATTTGGTGGAAATAAATCCACAACATACCCAAACTTGTGGGATAAAATGAAACCAGTCTTAAGGGGAAAATTCATAGCATTAGATGCCTACATAAAAAGACTAGAGAAATCCCACACTAGATAACTAACAGCACAGCTGAGGGCCCTAGACCAATTAGAAGCAAACTCACCTAGAAGAAATAGACATCAGGGAATAATCAAACTTAGAGCTGAAATCAACACAATTGAAACAAAAAGAACAATACAAAGAATCAATGAATCAAAGAATTGGTTCTTGAGAAAGTCAACCAGATAGATAAACCCTTATACAAACTAACCAAAAATCAGAGAGAGAGAGAGAGTATCCAAATCAACAAAATCAGAAATGAAAAGGGGGACATAACAACAGACCCCCAGGAAATCCAGAGAATTATCAGGTCATACTTTGAAAATCTGGACTCCACAAAACTTGAGAACCTAGAAGAAATGGACAGTTTTCTGTACAGGTACCAATTACCAAAATTAAATCAAGATCAGATTAAAGACCTAAACAGTCCTATAACACCAAAGGAAATTGAAGCTGTCATTAAAAGTCTCCTAAATAAAAAAGCCAAGGCCCAGATTGTTTCAGTGCAGAGTTCTACCAGACATTCAAAGAAGAGCTAATAGCAATACTTCTCAAACTGTTTCATAAAGTAGAACCCAAAAGAACATTGCCAAACTCTTTTTATGAGGCCACAATAACCCTGATACCCAAGCCACTCAAAGATGCAACAAAGAAAGAGAATTACAGACCAATTTCTCTCATGAACATTTATGCAAAAATTCTCAACAAAATTCTGGCAAACCGTATACAACAACATATAAAAAATACCATCCACCACGGTCAAGTAGGTTTCATCCCAGAAGTGTAGGGGTGGTTCAACATATAAAAAACTTAAATATCATCCATCATAAAAACAAATTAAAGGAAAAAAAATCACATCATCATTTCCTTACATGCTGAAAAAGCCTTTGACAAAATCCAACATGGCTTCATGATAAAAGTCCCGGAGAGAGCATGAATACAGGGAACATATCTAAATATAATAAAGGCAATTTAAAAAAGTTGACTGCCAACATCAAACTTAGTGGAGAAAAACTCAAAGCAATCCCACTAGAATCAGGAACTAGACAAGGCTGGCTCCTCTCCTCTTATCTATTCAACATAGTTCTCAAAGTTTTAGTTAAAGCAATAAGAAAATGAAAGTAGATTAAGGGGATACAAATTGGAAAGGAAGAGGTCAAAATATCTCTATTTGCAGATGACATGATTGTATATATAAGTGACCAATAAAATTCTACCAGAGAACTTATACAGTTGATACATCTTCATCAATGTAGCAGAATACATGATTAACTCAAAGAAATCAATAGCCCTCTAATACACTAAAGATAAAAGGGCTGAAACAGAAATAAAGAAAACATCACCTTCTATAATAGCTGCAAATAGCATTAAATACCTTGGTGTAAGTATAACCAAAGAAGTATCAGATATGTTTGACAAAATTTTTAAATCTCTGAAAAAAGAAATTGAAAGGAATATAGGAAATTGAAAGATCTCACATTTTTCTGGATAGGTAGGATCAATATAGGGAAAATGGCAGTCTTATCAAAAGAAATGTACAGAGTCAATGCAATTCTCATCAAAATCCCAACACAATTTTTTTTACAGACAAGGATAGAAAGTGTGACTTCTTTGTTCATAATAATAAAATAAAAAAAACATAAAAAGAAAGAACAATACTCAATGTTATTTGGAAGAATAGGAAAGCCAGGATTGCCAGAACAAATTTCCACAACAAAATAACCTCAGGAGTTATCACATTCCCCGACTTCAAATCATACTATAGAGTCACAGTAATAAAAACAGCTTGGTACTGGCATAAAAACAGACTTGTGTATCAATGCAATAGAAATGAAGACCCAGACATTAACCCACACACCTATGAACAGTAGATTTTTGATTAAGAGGCCAAATATATTCAATTCATGAAAGATAGTACCTTCAACAAATGGTGTTGGCATAACTGGATGGTAGTGTGTAGAAAAATGAAAATAGATCCAAACTTAATACCTTGCACAAAACTTAAATCCAAGTGGGTAAAAGACCTCAACATAAACCCAACTATACTGAACTTGATAGAAAAGAATGTGAGAAATATCCTCCAACGTATTGGCTCTGGTGACCACTTCCTAAATATAACACCAGTAGCACAGACACTAAGAACAACAATCAATAATTGAGACCTCCTGAAACTGAGAAGCTTGTGTAAAGCCAATGACACAGTCAATAGGACAAAGTAACAGCTTACAGAATGTGAAAATATTTTTACTAACTCTACAAGTGACAGTGGATTGATCTCCAAAATATATAGAGAACTCAAAAAACTTCAGCCCTAAATCTATAAAATCCAATTGAAAAATGGGGTTCAGAACTAAAAAGGGACTTCTTATTGAAAGATTAAAAATGCCTTAAAGTAACATGAAAAA
Organism: Sigmodon hispidus; assembly: GCA_004025045.1. NCBI lineage: Eukaryota > Metazoa > Chordata > Mammalia > Rodentia > Cricetidae > Sigmodon > Sigmodon hispidus. Next base: position 21,092 of record PVIH01021663.1, on the reverse strand, counting down.
GTGCTCAACATCTTTAGCCATCAGAGAAATGCAAATCAAAACAACTTTGAGATACTACCTCTTTCCTTTCAGAATGGCTAAGGTTAAAAACACAGATGCCAGCCTATGCTGGAGAGGATATGGAGCAAGTGGAACACTCCTCTATTGTTGGTGGGAGTGTAAACTTGTTCAGCTACTTTGGAATGTAGTATAGCGTTTTCTCAGAGACCTGGAATCAATTTCCCCAAGGATCTAGCAATACCACTCTTAGGGATATACCCTAAAGACACACATTAACACCCCCAAAACATTAGCTCAACTATGTTCATAGCAGCATTATTCATAATATCAAGATCCTGGAAACAATCTAGATGCCCCTCAACTGAAGAATGGATTAACAAGATGTTGTAAATCTACACAATAGAGTACTACTCATCAGTAAGAAAAAATGATATTCTAAAATTTGCAGGCAAATGGATGGATCTGGAGAATATTCTCCTGAGTGAGGTATCACAATCTGCGAAAGAAAAGCAGGGAAGGTACTCTCTCATTAGTGAACTTTAAAAAAAAAATATAAAAAGAGGTAGATGTCATTGTGCACAAGAACTCAAGGCTTGAACATAGCTAAATGACACAATGCCTCACTTCTGCTTGATGGCCTCTTGCAGAGGGATGGGTAAGTAAAGACTTATGGTTCTGGCCTCAGGGAGTTTAATTATGCTCCAGTAAGCAAATGGGCTTCATGAATTGGTGGTTTTGTAAATGGGGACATCATAAGAGTGGTTATGATACTCAGAGGTCTGATATCTAAGTTTAATGAGGTGCATGATGTAGAAACCCCAAGTAATAAATATATAATAGGAAACATTTAGAAAAAGAAATACTATGATTGATATTAGGGTTTCCCTGACTTTGTAACTTTTAAAGGCTTTGTTTATTTTTTTTAAGTTTTATGGATTTATATAAGTATTTGTCTTAGTTTTTTTAAGTTATAGTAGAATTCTGTAGTAAGTCCATATTTTCATGTGTTTGTTTCTATTATTGCTGTTTTTTATTTTTAGTATGGAGTATTTTATTAGTATTTCAGGTTACAAAGTATGCATTTGTTAAAATCATTGAATTTAGGTTTAATTTTGTTATATAAAAATACCAGTTTTTTTCTGAATCTTCAATTTATCAAAACAAATTTATAATGTATGTCCTCATGATTTTCTGGAATTTCATTTATATTTTTTATAATGTTTGCCTTTCAATTTCTAGTTTTATTGAAGTAGGTCTTCTCTTTTTTGTTTAATTTGGTTAAAAATTTGCCATTTGTGTTTAAGCCTTAAAAAATTAATAAATGTATAAAAACAAATAAATAAATAAAAGAAAAAGGGAAATATATACAGAGACCCACATCCAGACCTTATACAGAGAGAAAAATACCACAGAAGACATACTTCTAATTAGATGTGTCTATTAAACCCGTTCTATAGTGTCTCAGGAACCCTGTGAGAGTTAATGTTAATAGCATGCAAGAGCCACAGTGGATGGAGGACATCAAGTAAATAAGGCTTTCTAAATCAACTGAGCAAAGTTCATATGAACTTAAAATACTGAACCAGTTGAGTGATGTTTAGTTTCCATGTGTTGGTGGGCTTTCTGTGATTTTTGGTGTTATTGAACTCTAACTGTAGGCCCTGATGTTCTGATATGGTACAAGGAATTGTTTCCATTTTTTGTATCTATTGATATTTGCTTTACGACCAATTATGTGGTCAATTTTAGAGAAAGTTCCATGTGGTGCTGAGAAGTATGTATATTCCTTTGAGTTTTGGTGAAGGTTCTGTAAATATCTATTAAATCTTTTGTTAGACCCCTTATTTCTCTGTTGAGTCTCTGGTTGACCTATCCAAGGGCGAAAGTGGAGTATTGAAATCTCCCACTATTAAGGTGTAAGAGTTGATGTGGGATCTGAGCTCTAGTAGTGTATTTTTTACATAGATAGGTGCCATTATATTAGGAACATAAATATTCAGGATTGAGATCTCATCTTGATCATTTTTTCCTGAGATGAATAAATAATGTCCATCCTGGTCTCTTACACAGTATGTAATTTATTGTATAGTAAAGCAGAACCACTCTAGGCCCATTGGTCATAGACCAGTTATTTTCACTTTGGAAGTGCACACTATTTTGAACATCTGAGCACATATGGTATAAATAGACCCTAATGCAAAGGAAATACCTCAGACCTATGGCCCCAAGGAAATTGAAGCTGTTATTAAAAGTCTGCCAAGTAAAAAAGGCCAGGTCCAGATGGTTTCAGTTCATATTTCTCCCAGAATTTCAAAGAACTAATACCAATACTCCTCAAACTTTTCATAATATAGAAACTGAAGGAATATTACCAAACTCTTTTCACGAGGCCACCATCACTCTGATAGCCAAGCCACTCAAAGATGCAACAAAGAAATACAATTATAGACCAATCTCCCTTATGATTATCGATGCACAAATATTCAATTAAATTTTAGCAAACCAAATCCAACATCATATCAAAAAATCATATAAAATGATAAGTAGACTTCATATCAGAGTTGCAAGAATGTTTCAAAGTACAAAAAACTGTGAATTTCATCCATTATATAAACGTACTGAAAGAAAGATATACATGATCACCTCATTAGATGCTGAAAAAGCCTTTGACAAAAATCCAACACTCCTTTATTATAAAAGTTCTGGAGATATCAGAAATACAGGAAAAATACCTAAATACATCAAAGCCAAGCCAACATCCAACATTAAGCTAAATGGAGAGAAACTTGAAGAAGTGGGAAATATCATCAGTAAATTGGGATATGTGACCACTTCCTAAGTATAACACCAGTAGCACAGACACTAAGAACAATAGTTAATAAATTAATAAATGAGACATTCTAAAACTGAGAAAAAATTTTAAGGTAAGGAACACATTCAATAATAAAGGACAGCCTACAGAAGGGGAAACGATCTTCACCAACATTTCAATGACAGAGGTTTGATCTCTAAAATATATACAGAACTGAAAAAACTAGAGTGAAAATCCCAAACATCCCAATTAAAAACTAAGAGTCAGACCTACAAAAAGAATTATTATCAGAAATATTACAAATTGCTGAAAAGCACTTAAAAGTTGCTCCACATCTTTAGCTAGTAGGAAAATGTAAATCATAACAACTTTGAGAGAAACTCAAAGAACTTTTTTTAATATTAGGAGTAAGACAAAGCTGTCTACTCATTCTCCTCTTATCTACTCAAAACAAAACTTGAAATATTAGGAAGATAAAACATTAGAAGTAAATCAATGAATAAAAATCTGAAAGAAAGAAATCAATGTATTGCTATTTCCAAATAATATGATACTAATCATGAATGAATCAAATAGAGGTAACTCTTACTTCTGATAGACATCTTTAGTAAAGTATCTGGATATAAGATTAATTAAAAAACCAGTAGCTCTCTTGCACACAAATAAAAAGCTCAACTAAGTAAGCAGTTAGTGAATACAACACCATCACAATAGTCACAAACAATATAAAATACATTGATGTAATACTATGCAAGCAAAGAAAATGCTTGTGTGACAAAAATGTCTGTGTAGAAAGAAATTGAAGATGATATCAGAAAATAAAAAGACCTCCTATATTCATGAATCATCATTATTAAAATGGTCATTTGGGGCTGGAGAGATGGCTCAGAGGTTAAGAGAACTGGCTGCTCTTCCAGAGGTCCTGAGTTCAATTCCCAGCAACCACATGGTGGCCCACAACCATCTATAATGAGATCTGGTGCCCTCCTCTGTCCTTCAGGCATACATGTAGACAGAACATTGTACACAATAATAAATAAATCTTAAAAAGAAGTCATTAGCTCACCTATGTTCATAGCAGCATTATTTGTAATAGTAAGAACATGGAAGCAACCTAGATACCCCTCAACTGGAGATTGGATTAAAAAACTGTGGTACATCTACACAATGGAGTACTACTCAGCAGTAAGAAAAAAATGATATCCTAAAATTTGTAGGCAGAGGGCTGGATTTGGAGACTATCCTCCAGAGCGAGGTCTCACAAACCCAGAAAGATAAGCAGGGGATGTACTCACTCATTAGTGACTCTAAACAAAAAAGCAGAAACCAAAGCATGTCCAAGCTGCAAGCCACAACCACTGAACAGCTTGGGATCTGAAACACCTTGGACTGGCACCTTGGATCCCACTCCCTCTAGAGGAACACTTGACTCAGTCTTGATGTTGGGGGGAGGAATCTGGATCTGCCAGGAGTGGATGCTGAACTAAACCATATTGTGACATTGGGACCTTGGGACCTCCTGGGCTGGGGAGGAGATAAGGACATGTGGAGAAGAGAGAGTGACTGGAGGGTGTGGGAGGGAGAAGGGATCTTGAAAAAGGATATACACGGATAGAAAATATGACTTTATTCATAAGAATAAAAAATAAAAATAAAATGGCCATTTAACCAAAACAATTCTAAAAGACTTAATGCGATGCTATCAAAATTCAAACATATTTTTTAAAGATTTTGAAATGACAATATTCAATTTCATATGGAAAAACAAACAAACAAAAAAGGATAGCTAAAACTAACCTGAACAATAGAAGAACTTATGGAGGTATAAGCATCAATGACTTCAAGTTGTACTACAGAACTATGCTAAGAAAAAAATGCCTAATATGTTGGCATAAAATCAAGCATGTTAATAAATATAATCAAATCCAACACTCAGATATAATATAATATAAATATACTCAATAATGTACATGTGGATTTGATGAATAACAACAAATGATTCTGGCCAAAATACATGTCTGCATTTAAAAGAATGGAAATCAATCTGTACTTATGACCCTGCACAAAGCCTCAAGTCCAATTGGATCAAAGTCTCATCAAAAATTTATAAACACTGAATGAATAAAACAGAAAAATAATGAAATACCCTTAAATGCATTAGCAGAAGAGACAATTTCCTAAACAGGATACTAATAACACAAGAATTAAAAATAACAATTAATAAATGTGACCTCATAAAATTGAAATGCTTCTTTAAGACAAATGACAAAAGACACAATCAATCAGAAACAACAGAAGCCTGAAGAACTGTAAAGATTTTTCAGCAACTCCACCTTTGATCGTGGGCTAATAGATAAAATATGTAAAGAATTCAGTTAACTAGACCCCAACAAACCAAATAAATTAAGTAAAATGTGGGGTAAAAATGTAAATAAAATTCTCATTAGATGAATCTGAAATGGTGAAAAAGCACTTAAGGAAATGTTCAACATACTTAACCACTATGGAAATACAAATTGAATCAGTTTTGTGATTCTTTATTACCCAAGTCTGAATGCAGGATTATTAACACTAATGATAAAAGTGAAAACTTTTATAGCCATTTTGAAAATCAGTATAGCTATTTCTCAGAAAATTGGGAATCGATCAACTTTTAGATTAAGCTAAGCAACACTTGTGCATACACGCAACAAACACCCATATACTGCCCAAGGAAACTTACTCAACTATGTTCAAAGTGGCATTTTCATAGCAGCCTGAAACTGAAAATGACATATGTGACAATCTCCAGAAAAAAATGGATAGAGAAAATGGATAAGAAATAATGCATATAGAACATTATTATTAAGGTGTTAGAAAAATGAAATTTGTAGGCAAATAGATGGAACCACATAAATACTATCTGGAGTGAGACAACTCAGACTTAAAAGTAAAAATATCATACTTTTTAACATATAAATGGGTATTAGCTGGTAAATAAATAATAATCACACTAAAATCTATAGACCCCAAAAGGCAAAATAAGGAGCTTTCTATAGGGAATCACATGGATCACCCTATGAAGGATAAAAAGAAAAGGTATTGCAGGTGAACAGGGAATTGGTGGAGATATGAACAGAACAGACCATGTAAAGGAGAGAGAAATGCAATGAGAGAAAACAGTGAAAGATACTAGGGATAAAAGACAATTCAGTGACCATGAGGAAACTTAGTACATTGGATACAACCTGGAAACTATAAGGATGAATCTAGCAAAAACTTCAAGTAATGGAAGATGTGGAACCTGAGCAGGTCATCTTATGTAACTAGGCCAGATGCCTATGGGTGGGACTGTGATAAAAATCCAGCCTACAAAACACTTTAGCTCATACAGTGCTACCTGAATAAAGTGTTGCTGCAATGGCAACTCATGATTCCTAAGAGTAGCCAACCAATGAGTGATCTGAGGCTCAATGCATGAGAGACACCCCATGATACACAATGCCTGAATGGACAGGAAGTTGAATGTAAACCTAGAATAAAACCAAACAGCTTTTTAAAAAGAAAGGAAAAAAGAAAAAAAGGAAGTATTCAATGAAATTATTTCTAATGTTGTTCTGTTATTCTGTGATACTCAGAAAAGTGTCTAGCTCAATTATAATCAGAGAGGCTTCCTCCTGCAGCTGATAGAATAACATGCAGATATTTACATGTAAACATTAGGTGAAGTTCAGGAACCATGCAGGAAAGGGTAAGAAAAGAGGTCAAGGACACTAAAAGAATACAGCCCATAGATTCACTTAAGCAAGGCTTACAGGTGCTCCCACAGACTGAAGTGTCAATCACAGAGTCTGCATGTGGCTGTGCTAGGTTCTACTCATATATGTATATATTGTTTAGTTTGGAATATTGTGGGACTTTAACAGCAGGAGTAGGGGATCTCTCTTATTCTATTGCCTGAACTTGGGACCCGTTTCCTCTTGTCCTCCTTGATAAGAGTGTTTGTACCTAGGCTTATTACATCTTGCTATGCCATGTTTCTTTGATAGCCCTGAAAGACTTGCTTTTTCTGAAGGCAAACAATGAGAGGGGATGAAGGGAAGGTGGAGAGAGGGAAGTGTGGGTATGAAATAATGGGAGTGGAGGGAGGAAAGGCTGTTGTTCAGATGTACTGTATGAGAGAACAATCTTTTTAAAATGCTAATAAACAAAAGGTTGCAGAAAGCTTTATAAAACCAGACAAAACAAAAACAAAGCAAAAATGGTGAAAACCATTTTGAAAAAAAAATGCTACTAATAATCTTTTCTGGATGATGAAGCTCCTCATATTTATACTTATTTTTCATAATTTTTAGGTATTTTCTAATTTACAATAACTACAGATGCACTATAATCATTGAAGAAGGCATTCACTACCCTGTCTAATTAGTAATTCTCTTTCTAGTAAACCCTCAAGTGCTTCATGATGGAAATAACTTTCGAGAAATGCATCATTAGGCAATTTCATCATTATACATGTAGAATGTACATGCAGGAACTAATATGCTTTCATACTGCACACTAGGCTATTCTGTATAAACTATTACATATGTTGTCAGTCAATAACCAATATGTTATATCGTCAATTATCATATATCTGTGGACTGAGTAAGTGGCTTTCCTCAACTCTTGGAATTAATCCAGCACATATTTTCTTTAGTGTCTTTCAGTGAGACTGTGTTGATTTAGGCTAATAGAGAGGATATTGCTTATTGTAATTTTATATAGATAAAATTTTAGGTTTTTAATTTTCATTATATTTGACCATGAAACTGATAAAAAATTTACCCCTCTATCTTATCACTATACATATGATCGAAAAATTAAACTCTGCTCATGTAAATAAATCTGAAACATTTTTACAAAATAATTATAGTACCTCTGGTATTTCAGATAGTCTTTGGAATCTAGTAGCTATAACATGGAAAGTAAAGGAGAAGCTGAGCAAGGAGTACACGTTTGCAGTGATAGCTTCTCTGGAAGGCAGAAGCAGAATTGCTAGAGTCCAGAAACCTATAGTCATCTTGGGAAACACGGTTTTTAATAACTAGTTTTTGTGTTAATGTGACACGTTAGGGAATCAGAAATGTTAGTCAAGAAAATATCTCATTGCTACATAGGGAAGTCTTTAGGATATTTCTTTGATTGATAATTGATATAAAAGGGCTATACTCACAATGGGCAGTGCCACATCTTGTTTGGTGGCCATTGATTGCTAAAAAAAAAAGCAGGCTGAGTAAGCCACAAGGAAAAAATCAAGCAGAGATTCTCCATGGCCTACATACACATCAGTCCCAGCCCTGACAGCCTTATAATAATGGATAGTTCCCCAATATAAATAAAAAGTAACAACAAATATATGAAAATTTGCCTTGATCAGCAAAAATGTTCATGTCTTAAGGTTTACCACACATCCCCTAAGTACATATGACAATTAAGTGTTCATCAAATTTTTGTTTCAATTGGAAGAGATAAAAATGCTGGTTATGTTTATCAATATACATTATTTATATGTAAATAGTGTTTATAGCCACTAAATGATATTTTATACTTGTATATATTTGCTTAATTATTTTTTCCCATAAAGTATGGGCCATGCTAATAAGTTTAAAAAGGGTCATTAATGAGAACTTCCCTTATGAGGGAGAATATTAAATATGAGCCAATAAAAAAGCAAACCTTATTAACTCCTAACTGAAAACATTTATGTGAAGCAAACATTAGAGTCAAAGTGTGCATAGGAGACTGGCAGACAGTTGTAATATATTCTGTAACATTCCCATGAAATGTAAATGAAAGGAATGTGGGATAATTGTCAACCTATAGAAAGTACAGGGAACATCAGTACATGGATAAAGATGCTCCAGTACATTATATAATGGCAAAGTTGAAGAATTTTAATACTATGTCCCTTTTCTCTCTGCTTTGAGGCCACCAGTATTAACATTTTACACCTGGAATCTGAGAACTTTACAGACAAGTTGAGAATACTTCCTTTGCCAAGAAAATTTCTCCTACCATTTTCTTAATATTATATTTAATAATTAATTAAGAATATTGGTCACATACCTGAAGTTAATCATGCCTCAAACCTGTAATTGGGCATATGCACAAGTGAATCAAGACAAAACTTGACATAGATACTGACAGCACAGAGATTTCTCTTTTCATACACATTGTCAGCTCCAGACTGACAGTATTAGCTGGTATAAAACTTTACTTAAAACAATGTAGATGTATATTCACAAATACATATTTGACGTTATCATGAATGCCAGACATACATCTGTCTTCCTGTGTATAAATATGTACCTTGTTGATGAGAACAAAATTAAGTAACCTCTTTAAGATGGCCTTTAGTAATACATTCTGATATAGAAATTTTTAGCACACATTTGAAGAGACACTGTATTACAGTTTTTCCATTCTGATATTGTGCCATTGTTGTGTATTTTTGTTTTTTATGTCTTATCATGAGATCCTGTGAAATGATAACTCTGAATATAAGGAGATTTATGAGAAGATAAGAAAAAGAACTTGCCTTTCTCACCTTCAAGATTAGTGAACTCAAATATAATATCATAAAATGATACTACAATGAAATGCATTAAAAATACTAATATTATTATTAATATTTTTTTATAGTTTCTAATGTTATACAGGGAAATACAGGACAGAAACAAATCCACTATATGTTTACAAGAAATGAAGAAGCTAGTGACTTACCGAAAATCAATTGTAGAAGTATAAAAATCTTTCTCCATAGGTCCTGGAAACATGAAAAGAAGAAAGTGACAGTTAGCTCGTAAATCTCCATCATCCTGTTCATTTTGCTTTATTCTCCAAAAGCAGCTGTTTTCTGTCAAATTGCCCAAGATAAGAGAATGCTTTAGGAATAAGAAGGAAATAATGAAAACACACAGCTTCCTCATATCTTCTAAGATCTAATTATGAGTAGAAATTAAACCTGTTTTTCATGCAGCAAGCATCATACATGCTTTAAGTGTATATGCCTGTTTTATTGCAGTTGCTCACTAGAAGCATTTGTATATATGCTTCATGTCCATTTTGCCCACCTGCGCTCTGTTTACTAGAATCATCTATTAAATTATGGCCTAAGGATCTGCATCTGAGATCCATATTACTTTTATCAACTCTGCTAGAAAAATATGTTGCGAGGATTATTTTTTCCAGCCCCATTTCCATGATTTAATTCATGTCCACAGTGTAAAAGGCCCTAGGGACAATCTCCTATTGAGCAGTTTTGGATCTCACGTGCATACCTGAACAACAATCATTTCAATGGATTTCATCACAACTTCAATAATAGTGAGAGGTGAGGTGCTCATAAATGGCCTGTATCATTCAGAACTTGAATTTAATCATGAAACAATATGATATTCCTTATCCATTAAATAAAACAGCAATATTACAGAAAAAATTCAGTCAAAAGCAGGGTACTTTTTGTGTTTTAAATATGCATAGTAATATAAGCTAGTCACCTGCTTGGATCTCATGAAATTATCTCCATCTCCTGCCAACTGAAAACCTGTCATCATGCCAATACCAGAAAATTTATGAATTGTTGTTACTCAAGACCCACCTAGTATGTCAAAAATTTATATCAATGCAGACTTTAGAATCTAAGTTCTAAAACAAGATCTCACTTTCTGCTATTCCATGCCATAGTTAATGTCTTGTAATAAAATATTTCTTCATGCAGAACTGTGGTTTCCTTCAGAGCTGCTTCTTTTTTTGGACACAATATCTAATATCCAGACGCAGTTCAGTCTCTTCTTTTAGAACTTTGCCTGTAAAAAGAACTTTGGTTGGTTGGAATGGAGAAAACACATTTCCTTACAGAGTCTGTGAATGAGTGTTAATTTTTTTATGTATTATTATAGATGATAGAGAAATCAGATTCAGACAGTATATCAAACCAGTGACTTCTACTGTTATTTATGGAAAAATATATATCTTGTATGCTTTTTATTAATCTAATAATATTTTCTGAGAGTTTGCATGTTTTAATTCTCCTGGTTATCTGGCAATTAATATGAATATCTATAGGATATTGAGTTACACATGTTAGTTACTTTTCTATGTGTGGTCTAGAGGGATCACTATGTGTAAATCAGAGTTTTTAATACAAGCTTATATGTGGTTATATCTTCTATATTTAATAAAGCCAGTTTTGAATATTAGAGAACAGAACCACCCACAGTTAAGCCAAGGGATAGAGAATGGTAACTCACACATTTGATCCCAGCAAAAGAGTGACAGTTGGTAACTCATGCCTTTAATCTCTGCATGAGAAAGACTAAGTGTTGACCTATGCCTTTAATCATATAACTCCAGAGACAGAGATTTTTCTGTGTTTCTGTGAGTTCAAGGTCTAACTACAAAACAATAGTGGTTCCTTTAATCCTAACGTTAGAATTATGATGCAGAGTTGAACCTAGAAGTCAAACAAATGGGCAAAGAAGGTATATAAAGTAGGCATAGGAAGACATTGGGGTATTCTGTAGAAGCAATGAGCCAGGCTGAGAACTCTAGAAGTTAGATTTACTCTCAGAAGTTGGCTGGATGAGAATGGAAGGTGGTCAGTTTCCTCTCTTTGATATTCCATCTTTTTCTCCCAATATCTGGCTTAAGGTTTAGTTAAATAACAACTAAAATTTGTGTTTCACTTATATAATTTCTTTAATGGTGAGAGTAGATACATTTCATTACCACTACAAATAGAGAGGATTGTATCCTACCACACTATGTTGAATCCATTTTCTTTCCTTCCTTCCTTTCTCTCTCTTTCTTTCTTTCTTTATTTCTTTCACTTTGTTCAGCTTCCCTTTGTTCATAACCTGTTATACCTTTAAGAACTAGAAGTATAGGGAGATTCCACAGATGTCATCATCCCATATCGAAGGAAAAATGTTCTTTTTAATTTTTATTGTCAATGAAGTCATATATTTTATCCTTGTATATGCTTGTTCAAGTTTCCTTCCCTCTCCTATGCCTTCCAGTCATTTGCTCTTCTGCGCATCTCTCTATCTCCTCCCCAACCAGGGCAGGAGGTCCCAAGGTCCTAATATGGTTTAGTTCAGCATCCACTCCTGGCAGACTCAGTTTCCTCACCCCAACATCAAGACTGGATCAAGTGTACCTCTGGAAGCAGTGGCATCCAAGGTGCCTGTTCCAAGGTGTTTCAGATCCCAAGCTGTTCAGTGGTTGTGGTTTGCAGTTTGAACATGCTTTGCTTTTTGCTTTTTTGTTTAGAGTCCACTAATAAGTGAGTACATCTCCTTGTCTTTCTGGGTTTGTGACACCTTGCTCAAGAGGATATTCTCCATATCCATCTATTTGCCTGCAATTTTTAGAATATCATGTTTTCTTTTACTACTACTACTACTACTACTACTACTACTACTACTACTACTACTACTACTATTATTATGAACAAAGCAGTCACACTTTCTATCCTTGTATACCTTTATTTTAGGTCCCTTCCCCCTCCCACCACAGCAGGTCATTCTTTCTTCTCCACAACTTCCCATCCCCTTCCTGGGGAGGCAGCAGGCAGGCTCATTGTCCCAACTGTCCCAATATTGCTTTGTTCAGCCTCCACTCCTGGCAGATCCAGTTTTCTCCTGCCTCCCTAAAGACTGAGTCAGGTGTTCTTCTAGGGGAAGTGGGGTCCAAGGAGTCAATCCAGGGTGTTTCAGATCCCAAGCTGTTCAGTGGTTATGGTTTGTAGCTTGGCCATGCTTTGCTTTTTTCTTCTTTGTTTGTTTGTTTAGAGTCCACTAGTGAGTGAGTACATCCCCTGCTTATCTCTCTGAGTGTGTGATACTTCGCTCAGGAGGATATTCTCCAAATCCATCCATTTGCCTGCAAATTTCAGGATATCATTTTTTTTTTACTGCTGAATAGTACACCATTCTGTAGATGTACCACAGTTTGTTAATCCATTCTTCAGTTGAGAGACATCTAGGTTGTTTCTAGGTTCTTGCTATTACAAATAATGCTGCTATGAACATAGTTGAGCAAATGCCTTTGGAGTGCAAATGTGCATCTTTAGGGTATATGCCCAGTAGCAATATTGCTGCATCCTTGGGGAGATGAATTCCCAGTTTTCCAAGAAACTGCCACTCTGCATTCCAGAGTGGCTGAACAAGCTTACACTCCCACCAACAATGGAAAAGTGTTTCCCTTGCTGTGCAATCTCTCCAGCACAGGCTGTCATCTGTGTCTTTTATCTTAGCTAGTCTGACAGGTGTCAGGTGGTATCTCAAAGCTGTTTTGATTTGCATTACTCTGATGGCTTAAGATGTTGAGCACTTTTTCAAGTGCCTTTCAACCATTTGTTATTCTGCTGAGAATTCCCTTTTTAGTTGTGAACCCCATTTTTTGATTGGGTTATTCAAGGTTTTGGGCTCTAGTTTCTTGAATTCTCTATGTATTTTAGAGATCAGTCTTCTGTCACTTGTAGGGTTGGTGAAAATCTTTTCCATTCTGTAGGCTTTCGTTTTGTCTTATTGATTGTGTCCTTGGTTTTACAGAAACTTCTCAGTTTCTGGAGGTCCCACTTATTGATTGTTGTTCTTAGTGCCTGTGCTACTGGTGTTATATTTAGGAAGTGGCCACCTGTGCCAATTTTTTGGAGGGTGTTTTCCACTTTCTTTTCTATCAAGTTCAAAGTGGCTGAGTTTTGTTGAGGTTTTTGATCCACTTGGATTTGAGTTTTGTTCATGGTGATAGGTTTGGATTTATTTGCATTTTTCTACACACTACCATCCAGCCTGCCAACACCATTTCTTAAAGATACTATCTTTTTATCTATTTAATATTTTGAGCCTCTTCTTTAAGTTGTTTATCAGGTGTTCATAGGTTTTTGGGTTAGTTTCTAGTCTTCAATTAGATTCTACTGATCTACAAGTCAGTTTTTATCCCAGTTCCATGCTGTTCTTATTACTGTAGCTCTATAATATAACATGAAGCCGGGCTGGTGATGCCTCCTGAGGATCTTTTGTTGAGCAAAATTGTTTTGGCAATCCTGGCTTTCCTGTTATTCCAAATGATCTTGACTAATGTTTTTCTAAGGTCTGTAAACAATTGTGTCGGGAATTTGATGGGAAGTGCATTGAATCTGTAGATTGCTTCTGGTAGAATTGATGACATAGTTCTCTCTGGAGGCAGGGCCCACACTTCCCATGTCCTTTTTTTTTTTTAGCAGTCACTGGAGGAAGTCCCTCACAGCTAAAGCCTTACTCCTGTCTTCTAGGGAGAGTCTGAGATCAGACACTAGGGTTTGACCCTGGTCCTAGAGAGGGACTGTGAAAGTGTGTTCCAGGTGCCAGAATCTGCTCACTTCTGACTCTGCTCTGGATGGGAGTCTGAATTTCAAAAGCCTCAGTTCTTCTCTGATGATGCAGTTTGCCCTGAAGGTAGGGCCCAGCTGTACAAGGTCCCTTCTTTGAGGAGTCACTGGGGGATCCTCTCACAGCTAAAGCCTAGCTTCTGTCATCTTGGGCGAGTCTGAGATCAGACCATAGGGATTGACCCTGGTCCTGGAGAGGGGCTCTCCGGATGCCTGGTCCAGTTGCTGGAATCAGCTCACCTCTGACTCTGTTGTGGATGGCTTTTCTATTTCTTTAAGGGAGTTTTTTAATTACCTCTTTTATATCTTCTTTTTTTTATTATGACAAAGTCACATTTTCTATACTTGTATATCCTTGTTCAAGGTCCCCCACCTCTCACACCCCCTCCAGCACTCTTTCTTCTCAACATCTTCCATCTCCTCCCCAGCAAGGACAGGAGGTCCCAAGGTCCCAATATGGTTTAGTTCAGCATCTACTCCTGGAAGACTCAGTTTCCTCACCCCAACATCAAGACTGGATCAAGTGTACCTCTGGATGCAGTTGGATCCAAGGTGTCTGTTCCAAGGTGTTTCAGATCCCAAGCTGTTCAGTGGTTGTGGTTTGCAGCTTGGACATGCTTTACTTTTTGATTTTTGTTTAGAGTCTACTAATAAGTGAGTACATCTCCTTGTCTTTCTGGGTTTGTGACACCTTGCTCAAGAGGATACTCTCCAAATCCATTCATTTACCTCCAAATTTTAGGATATCATTTTTTCTTACTGCTGAGTAGTACTCCATTCTGTAGATGTACCACAGTTTGTTAATCCATTCTTCAGTTTAGGGGCATCTAGGTTGCTTCCATGTTCTTACTATTACAAATAATGCTGCTATGAACATAGTTGAGCTAATGCCTTGGAAAGAGAATGTGCATCTTTAGAGTATATACCCAGAAGAGGTATTGCTGTTTCCTTGGGGAGATTGATTCTCAGTTTTCTGAGAAACCACCATACTGCATTCCAGGGTGGCTTACACTCCCACCAACAATGTCTCCACAACGTCTCCAGCATAGGCTGTCATCTGTGTCTTTTATCTTAGCCACTCTGACAGGTGTCAGGTTGTATCTCAAAGTTGTTTTGTTTTGCATTTCTCTGATGGCTAAAGAAGTTGAGCACTTTTTCAAATGCCTTTCAGCCATTCACAATTCTTCTGCTGAGAATTCCCTTTTTAGTTGTGAACCCCATTTTTTGGTTGGGTTATTCAAGGTTTTGGGCTCTAGATTCTTGAGTTCTTAGAGATCAGTCCTCTGTCACATGTAGGATTGGTGAAAATCTTTTCCCATTCTGTAGGCTGTCTTTTTGTCTCATTGACATGGTCCTTGGCTTTACAGAAGCTTCTCAGCTTCAGGAGGTCCCACTCATTGATTGTTGTTCTTTGTGTCTGTGCACTGGTGTTATATTTAAGAAGTGGTCACCTGTGCCAGTGCATTGGAGGGTATTTCAAACTTTCTTTTCTCACAGGTTCAGTGTGGCTGAGTTTATGTTGAGGTCGTTGATCCAGTTGGATTTGAGGTTTGCGCAGTGTTGTAGAAAGTTTCCCGGGCACATTTGGGCCCGAAGGTTTGGACCTGGTCCGCAGAAGCATTTTACCCCAAAGAAATGGATCATAGACTTACATTAACTTCATACTGTTTGGCCCTTGTCTCAAGCACATTACTAGCTAGCTCTTTCATATTAATTCAACCCATTTTTTAAAAATCTATCTGTCACGTTGCCCGGCAAGCAACTCACCTGGATTCATTACACGTTTCTTCTTTGGGGGTTGGATGGAGACTGACTAAATCCACCCTCCTTCTATCTGTCTCTACTTTGATTCTCCACCCACTTCTACGGTGCTGCACTTAGGCCAAAACAGTTCCTTTATTTACAGCATACAGAGAACATTCCACCACAGTGCACGGTGATAGGCTTAGAATTATTTGCATTTTTCTACGCACTACCTTCCAGTTATGCTAACACCGTTTGTTAAAGATACTGTCTTTTTTTCCACTGAGTATATTGGGCCTCTTTGTGAAACATCAGGTGTTCATAGGTTTTTGGGTTTATGTTGGGTTCTTCAATTCTATTCCATTGATCCACAAGTCTGTTTTTATGCCAGTATCAGGCTGTTTTTAATACTGTAGCCCCAAGGTATCGCTTGAAGTCTTTGGTTATAGTTACTCCAAGGTATTTAATACTATTTGCAGCTGTTATAAAGGGTGATGCTTCCCTTATTTCTTTTTCAGCCTTTTTATCTTTAGTGTATAGGACGGCTACTGATGTCTTTGAGTTAATACTGTATCTTGCTATGTTGCTGAATGTGTTTATCAGGTGTAGAATTTCCCTAGTAGAATTTTGTGGGCCACTTATGTATACAATCATATCATCTGCAAAAAGAGATAGTTTCACTTCTTCTTTTCCAATTTGTATCCTCTCAATCCCCTTGTGTTCTCTTACTGCTTTAGCTAAAACATTGAGACCTATATTGAACAGATAAGGGAGAGAGGACATCCTTGTCTAGTTCCTGATATCAGTGGGATTGCTTTAAACTTTTCTCCATTAAGTTTGGTGTTGCCTGTCGGCTTTTTGTAAATTGCCTTTATTATATTTAGAAATTTTCCCTGTCTTACTGCTCTCTTCAGGGACTTTTATCATGAAAGAGTGTTGGATTTTGTCAAGGCTTTTTCAGCTTCTAAGGATATGATCATGCGTTTTTTTTTCCTTCAGTTTGTTTATATGATGGATGCCATTTAAGATTTTCATATATTGAACCATCCCTGCATTTCTGGGATATAGCCTACTTGATCATGGTGGATGATATTTTGTATATGTTGCTTTATACAGTTTGTCAGAATTTTGGTGAGCATTTTAGCATCAATATTCATGAGCGAAATTGGTCTGTAATTCTTCTTCTTTGTTGCTTCTTTGAGTGGCTTGGGTATTAAGGTAATTGTGGCCTTATAAAAGTTTTGGCAATATTCCTTCAGTTTCTACTGTGTGAAACAGTTTGAGAAGTATTGGTAATAGCTCATCTTTGAATGTCTAGTTGAACTCTGCACTGAAACCATTTGGACCTGGGCTTTTTTTTTTACTTGGGAAGCTTTTAATGGCAGCTTCAATTTCCTTTAGGGTTATAGGTCTGTTTAGGTATTTAATCTGATCTTCATTTAATTTAGGTAAATGGTACCTGTCCAGAAAGAGTTCCATTTCTTCTAGGTTTTCCATTTTTGTGGACTATAGATTTTCAAAGTATGACCTAATAATTCTCTGGATTTCATGGGGTCTGTTGTTATTGCCCCCTTTTCATTTCTGATTTTGCTGATTTGGTTACTCTCTCTCTCTCTCTCTCTGTGTTTTGGTTACTTTGAATAAGGGTTTATCTACCTTGTTGATTTTCTCAAAGAACCAACTCGTTGATTTATTGATTATTTGTAATGTTTTTATTTCAGTTGTATTGATTTCAGCTCTAAGTTTGATTATTTTCTGCCGTCTACTCCTTCTAGGTGAGTTTGCTTCTAATTTTTCTAAGGCTTTCAGCTGAGCTGTTAGTTCTCTAATGTGGGATTTCTGTAGGCTTTTCATATAGGCATTTAGTGCTATAAATTTTCTTCTCAAGACTTTCTTCAGTGTCCCACAAGTGTGGGTGCATTGTGGATTCATTTTCATTAAATTCTAGAAAGTCTTTGATTTCTTTCTTTCTTTCTTCCTTGACCCAGAAGTGGTTCAGTTGAGTGATGTTTAGTTTCCATGAGTTGGTAGGCTTTCTGTGATTTTTGATGATGTTATACTCTAAATTTAGGCCCTGGTGGTCTGATATGTTACAAGGGATTATTTTCGTTTCTTTGATATTTGCTTTATGACCAATTATGTGGTCAATTTTAGAGAAAGTTCCATGAGGAGCTGAGAAATATGTATATTCCTTTGCATTTGGGTAGAAGTTTCTGTAGATATCTGTTAAGTCCACTTGCATAATAACCTCTGTTAGACTCCTTATTTCTCTGTTTGTTTGACCTATCCAGCAGTGAAAGTGGGATATTGAAGTCTCCCACTATTAGGGTGTGAGAATTGATGTGGGATTTGTGCTTTAGCAGTGTTTCTTTTACATAGGCAAGTGCTCTTATATTAGGGACATAAATATTCAGGGTTGAAATACCCTTTTGACCAATTTTTCCTGTCATGAATAAGTAATGACCAACTTGGTCCCTTTTAATTGCTTTTATCTTAAAGTCCACTTTGCTAGATTTTAGGATGGCAACCCCAGTTTGCTTCTTAGGACCATTTGACTGGAAAATCTTTTCCTTACTCTTTACACTGAGCCTGTGTCTGTGTTTGTGGTTGAGGTGTGTTTCTTGTAGTTAACAGAAGGATGGTTTCTGTTTTTGTATCTATCTTGTTAGTGTGTGTCTTTTTATAGGTGAGTTGAGTTCATTGATATTAAGGGATATTAGTGACCATTGATTGATATTTCCAGTTATTGTTGGTGGTAACTTGTTCACATTTCATTTCTCTGGGGTATTCTTCTGTGGGATTATTTATTGTTAGTGGTTTCATAGGTATATCTGGGTTCCTTAGGTTGGAGTATTTCTGTGATGCTTTCTGTAGTGCTGGATTGGTACATAGGCATTGTTTCAGTCTGAATTTGTCATGAAATATCTTGTTTACTCCATCTATGGTGATTGATAATTTTGCAGGGTATAGTATTCTAGTTTGGCAGCCATGCTCCTTTAGCATCTGTATAACTTCTGACCAAGCCCTTCTAGCTTTCATCGTTTCCATTGAATAGTCAGGTGTTGTTCTGATAGGTTTGCCTTTATAGGTAAGGTGGCCCTTTTCTTTTGCATCTCCTAAAATTTTTTTTTTGTTCTGTATGTTTTGTGGCTTGATTATTCTGTGGCGAGCCAACTTTTTGGGAGGTCAAATCTATTTGGTGTTCTGTAAGCTTCCTGTATATTTATAGGCATTTCCTTCATTAGGTTGGGAAAGTTTTCTTCTATGATTTTATTGAATACATTATCTGTGCCTTTGAGCTGGTATGTTTCTCCTTCTTCTATTCCCATTATTCTCATGTTAGGTCTTTTCATGGTGTCCCAGATTTCCTGAATATTTTGTGTCATGGCTTTTTTGTTTTTAGTATTTTCTTTGACTGATATATCTATTTCTGCTACTGAGTCTCCCACTTTAGAGATTCTGTCTTCCATCTCTTGAATTCTGTTGGTTATGCTTGTATCTGTAGTTCAAGCTTTTTTCTTCAGGTTTTCTATTTACCACTTTGCCTCATTTTCTGCTTTTTTTTTTATTGCTTCTATTTCAGATTTTAGTTCCTGGCATGTTTCTTTAATTTTTTGGTTTTCTTTTTCTTAGTTTTCTTTGAACAATTTGTTCATCTCTTCCAATTTTTTGTTTGTATTTTCTTCTATTTCTTTTTTTTTTTTGACCATCTTAGGGTTTTCATTGCTGTGAAGAGATGCCGTGACCATGGCAACTCTCTTTTTTTTATTTTGTATTTATCAAGAAAAACAGTAAAATGAATTTAAAATGCTGATAAGTTAACAATAACTATGAAGAAGATAAAAATTGTAAGTATGACTTATCAAGGGTTATAATGCAAATAAGATTACTGCACATGTATTTTTCATCCCTGTATATACTTATTCAAGGTCCCTTACCCCTCCTGCCCACATCAGGTCATTTTTTTTTCTCCACAAATCCCCATCCCCTCCCTGGGCAGGGAACAGACAGTCCTATGGTCCCACTGACCCAATAATGCTTAGATCAGTCTCCACTCCTGGCAAACCCAATTTTGTCCCCGCTCCCTCAAGAGTGAGTCAGGTGTTCCTATAGTTGGAGTGGGATCCGAAGGATCAGTCCAGAGTGTTTCTGATCCCAGGCTGTTCAGTGGTTGTGATTTTCAGCTTGGGCATGCTTGGCTTTTTTCTTGTTTGTTTGTTTAGTGACCACTAATGAGTGAGTACATCCCCTGCTTATCTTTCTGAGTTTGAGATACCTCATTCAGGAGGATATTCTCCAAATCCATCCATTTGCCTTTGAATTTTAGGATATCGTTTTTTTCTTTTTTTCAACTTTCTTTCTCTTTTTTCCTTCTTTATTTATTTTGTATTTATCAAGAAAACCAGTAAAATGAACTTAAAATGCTGATAAGTTAACAATAACTGTGAAGAAGGTAAGAATCATAAGTATGACTTATCAAGGGTGATAATGTAAATAAGATTACTACACATATATTTACTTTGTGTTCAGCTTTCCTTCTGAATTTTTTCTTTTTCATCCCTGTATATCCTTATTCAAGGTCCCTTCCCCCTCCCGCCACATCAGGTCATTTTTTCTTCTCCACAACTCCCCATCCCCTCCTTGGGCAGGGAGCAGATAGTCCTATGGTCACACTGACCCAATAATGCTTAGATCAGTCTCCACTCCTGGCAAATCCAGTTTTGTCCTCCCTCCCTCAAGAGTGAGTCAAGTGTTCAAATAGTTGGAGTGGTATGCAAAGGGTCAGTCCAGGGTGTTTCTGATCCCAAGCTGTTCAGTGGTTGTGATTTGCAGCTTGGCCATGCTTGGCTTTTTTCTTGTTTGTTTGTTTAGAAACCACTAGTGAGTGAGTACATCCCCTGCTTATCTCTCTGAGTGTGTGATACTTCACTCAGGAGGATATACTCCAAATCCATCCATTTGCCTTCGAATTTTAGGATATCATTTTTTCTTACTGCTGAGTAGTATTCCATTGTGTAGATGTACCACAGTTTGTTAATCCATTCTTCAGTTGAGGGACATCTAGGTTGTTTCCAGGTTCTTGCTATTACAAATAATGCTGCTATGAACATAGTTGAGCTAATACCTTTGGAGTGTGAATGT
>PVIH01021662.1:0-29146 GCA_004025045.1 Sigmodon hispidus | reverse complement strand
AAAAAAAAATTCAGAGGGAAAGATGAACACAAAGAAAATATAGGTGTAGCAATCTTATTTGTATGTCTACCCTTGATAAGCCATGCTTATCATTCTTATCCTCTATATAGTTATTGTTAACTCTTCCACATTTTAAATTCTTTTTACTGTGTTTTTTTTTAATAAATACAAAATAAAGGAAAAAAAAAAGAAATGCAAAAAAAAAAAGAAACACTAAAGGGGACTGAGATGACTGAAAAAAGAGCACATGCTACAAGAGTGGTGTATATTGTTACAACACGATATGTGCACAGATGGTAATGTCACAAAATAGCCCTATCCTGTGTTCAATTAACATGAAATCATAATTATAATTAAACATAAAGGAAATGATGTTTGTGTAAAATGTCATTCTCAGGCTTAGTCTAAAATTATGGCAGTTCCATGTTGACAAAACATAATATATCCCTGAATCTCATTTAATCCTCAGAGAAACCCTGATAGAATAGCATTATTAGTTTCCCATTTTGCCGACAAGGGAACTAAAGTTTACCAAGGGAAGTGACTTGCCAAAGCTCATATAGTTAATATATGGTGGTCTGGTTGCTTAATGTAGCCACTTATTCTATAGAACTGGAGTCCCCAGAAGGTTTGCAGTTGTAAGCAAAGCCAGCTTAGTCCTCATTTTCTTGCTTCTGCCATCTGTAGGAGTGGAATATAGTCAAGCTAATTCCAGGGATTGCTTTGAGTAGCTTGTTTCTGGAAGGTCAATGAGTTTTTCTGGTGTTAGAATAGCTAACAGAGAATATAATCAACCAGAGAAAGACATTCCAGAGAGAAGAGAAAGTGCCTATACAAGAGCATGGAAGAGAACATGGGACATTTGCCACTAGGGTCTGGAGCGCATGTGGCAGTGAATGAAGCTGAACATGTACAGTGATTAAGTTCAAACCAGACCTATAGGTCACACTAAAAAATAGGCCCCTTTCAAAGGAGAATGTAGGAAATTTCCCCACCGAAATAGGAAATTATTACTTCCTTGCTATCCTGGACAACATTCAAGATACAGAAAGATTTAAAGATGAGAAAATTTTGAACTATTTTGAAAGCTTTGAGAGATAATGGAGAATACATGAATTATGCCAAGTCTAAATACCATTGAATTCTCCATTTGAAAACAGAACAGATGTATTCTAAAAATACATATATATATCTTGGCTTAAGATGTCTTAGTAACAAGTACATTAAGTGAAGAAAATTCTTACTTATTGCCAGTTTGGGCAGAACTAAATTCTAGAAAAAAAATTTGTTGGCAACCCTCAAACCAGTATATGAGAAACATTTTTCTTAAAATGCAATTATCATCTCCTATATGCCAGGTATTATGCTATATTTAAAGATAAATAAAAAGACAGAAATAATAGCTACCATATGTATACTATACTTTATGATTCTTGCCAACCCCCAAACCTTTACTCATTCATACAACTTGCAAATTTAATTTAAATTGAGCTTAGCAATATTCACTCTACAAACAAACATATATAATGTCACTCCTTCAGGGTTTACCTGACACCACTGCCACAATTGGCAAAGGTGGCATTTATATATCTCTTACAATGACTGTTCTTTGGGAATAGATTTGGATTATTAATACCGTTCACATGAGTTTAATGGGAGACAGTAAAAGACATTCTCATCAAGAGGCTACATTAGTCTTACTTTGTAATTTCCTATAAATAAAAAGTCAATTTCACAGAAATTATATGCAAATGTTATGAATCCACTTTTGTGCTATTTGGAGACTTCTGTAATTTTCCCTACAACTTTGATCTTTCTAGGTAGTAAAAGGCTTCAAAATAGTCATTGATATCTCCTTTTTGATCTACAAGTTCTTTATTATTTTTAAGATGATTAGTTTATTATTTTGTTTGTTCATGCCATCTTTGACCAAGTTATTTTTTCCCCTAAGTCATTACTGAAAAATGATAAAAAAAAAAATGTCTTACTAAGCTCAGAATTCTGTGAGGCCAATTCTACTTATCACTAAGAGGGTTCCTCACACATTTGTGGTTAGGAAGTAGTCTGGCTGAATTCAGATGCTCTAGGCTGGACTCTACATGTTTGGCATTTGTGAGACACTCTCTTAAAGTGTCTATTATCTCATTTGTTTCCAGCTCCATTGACAGAGTACTTGTTCAGCTTTATTCAAAAGGCATCTGCAGTGTCACTTATAGAAATGGTTGAGTGTATATTCTATCAGTACAGAGTTATTCATGAAAAGAGTTGATGGAGAGGAGGAGGAGAATAAGAGAGTTTTAAAGGAGGTGATCATGATTGAAATACATCATGTCTATACAGAAGTATGTAACAGTAAGATGCATTATTGTGTATAATTAATATATGCCAATAGACAGGTCTGAAAGGATGCTTTAAAGTCCTGCTTAATGTAAAGATTTGACATTGTTTCACTGGGCAAAGCAAGTCAATGTGATTCTGAGGCCATTTCTACAACAGGCAAAATCCTCTTATTCTTAAACTATAGAGAGTAAATGCAGATGACTACAGAATATAAAGCCGAACAGAACAAACACAAGAGTTGACATAAATCTTAAACATAATATATTACATCCATAGATGTATGCTGTAAGAGACATGTATAGAAACACAGACATTCTTGTCTATTATAAGAGGTAGAATCAAACTAAACAAATAATGTTAAATATATAATATGCATGTCCTCACAGTATAAAATGAAAGGAAGCATACATTTCTTTCCTTTTCCTTGCAGTTAAGGACTGAACTCAGGTCTTTCTACATGCTTAGCAAGTGATCTGTCACTGAAATATATTCTCCAGTCCATGAATAATTTTTGACAGAGAGGTGAGTTGGTTAAGAATACATAATGAAAGAAGTATTGAGCTATTTCCAATGTGTGTAACTCATCTTTCTATAAGATTGTCTGTGGAAAATCTCTGATGGCTCTGAAATATTGTGATCTTGAAAAAATGCTTATTCTCCAAGTACACTGTAACCTAGTCATATATAAATATTAGTTAATCAGGGTCTCCCACATTTGCATAGATAACTAGGATTGCAAAGTTATTCCTAGAGAAGTTGATCTTTCTATTTCTTCAGAACGTGTTTTCATTTTATACTAAAGATTATAACAACCTATTTGGCAAACTACTTTATTTTTGTTTTTAAACAAAGTATAGATTTTTCTCTGAAATTCCTAGTTGCTTGATTGACATTGTCCTCAAGCTAGAAATAAAATGATCATTTCCTCTTCAAATTTTCTTCTCATGAGTTTTTTAATGTGTGTAGTGAGTGCACTGATTTAGCTAAATATAAATTGAGTGAACATTAGGTACTATATAATATTCTAAGTGTGAGAAAGGAGAAACAAACAAGCAAAACCAATGTATTTTGAAGCAACTTTATTTTCAATAAATGAGGAAATATAAAAACTCATATAATACAATGTTGAATCAAAATAAACGTAAATTAAACATGTACAGGACAAAAGGCTGGGCCACCTTGGAAAGCAATGTGATTACTATCTGATTTTAATTGTACATATAGCAAAATAACTTAACAGTTTAATTGTGAACACAGACCCAAGAAAATTTCTTTCATATGAACTAAAACACAGAAGCAAGATGGTTATAAGCACTATTATCTATATTATTACAGCAAAAATATAGAACTCCCTCTGTTCACATTAATGAGAAATATAATGTTAACACATAAGTTTTATGAAGAAAAATAAACCAGAGTTTGCTGATGACAAATAGACATTTTTATAGCCACATTGAAAGAAAAAAATGGCATTAACTTTAATATTTACACATCTTCAACAGTGACTCTATTCTCAAGTTTGTATCTAAAGAAATGGTTTTATATGCTTACCAAAAACTTGTAAAAGTTCAAAGGTATAGAAAACAAAGTTTGCATGACTTTACTTCCAGCTAGGATAAATGCCCTTGTACTATTTTAACAAAGCTGTGGTGATATGTTATATATTTAATAAAACCAGGCTGTGATATCAGAGAAGGGAGTCATCCACAGTCAAGCCAGACAGTGGTAGTGCATACCTTCACTTGGGAGGCAGAGATCTTTCTGGATCTGTGTGAGTTCAAGGCATAACAGAGCAGTGGTAATTTGCCCTTTTAATCCCTGCTCAAGGATTTAAAGGATCTCTGTGAGTACAAGATCAAACAACCAGGCAGTGAGTGATAGCACAAACCTTTAATCCCATCATGAGGGAAAGACTGGTTTTGGTAACCTATGCTTTTAAATCCATATCTCCAGAGAGAGAGATCTTACTATGTTTCTGTGAGTTCAAGGCTAACTACCAAATAGAGTAGCTCATGCCTTTAATATTAACCTGGATGTGATTTAGCTGGGCAAAGAAAGTATTTAAGGAAGGCATAGGAAGACAGATGAGGCATTAGAAGCAACCAGGAGTGAGGCAGAGGAAGCTAAAAGATAGCTGAGTGAGATTTGACTGTGGTGTTTCTCTCTTTGATATTTCAACCTTTCCCTGGTATCTGGCTCTGAGTTTCTTTTAATACAACTAAAACTTGTGCTATATAAAGCTATGTATCAAAGTCAATTGTGCAGAAGTTGGCAAATATTTATTGTTGTATACACGAGGAATGTTCTACTCTGGTTTCTGGTTCTGAAATTAAAACAATAGCCAAAAGCAACTTGACGAAGAATGGGCTTGTTTAAACTCATAGGTTATAATCAGTCATCGAAGGAAGTTTGAACAGGAACTCAAGGCAGGAACTTGAAACAGACCCCAAAAGAGAAATACTTCTTACTGGCTTGCTTTCCTGGCTTGCTTAGCTATCTTTTCTGTGAAGCCCAGTCCTACCTACCTAGGAATACTAATGTCCATATCATGCTAGAACCTCCTATATTATATATCAATCAAGAAATTGCTCTACAGACATGCTCACAGGCCAGTCCTATGAAAACAATTCCTCAAATGAGATTCCTTCTTTCTTTGTCAAGTCAAAAGCTAACCAATGTGAACAGTTAATACTATGTAATATAAGGGTTCAAGACACAGTAGAAATGGGTTTAGGATTCAACTTCAGTTTATTCTCCTGGTCTTAATTATGTATAATCTTCCCAGATGTTAAATATCCTAATACTCATTTCAGTACTTATTGGCTTAGAAATATTCTATAGTTGTATCCTTTGGTACATTCAGACAATTTTCCCCCAAGATTACATAAGCATACTATATTTAAAAAATTAATATATTTCATTTATTATATCAATAAAATAGAAGTACTAGAAAAACCATTAGACTTTTTCAAAGGATAAGCTACCTGAAAAGATTTTAACATATGTTCATGTTTTAAAGTTCTGACTGAGAGCCAAGAAATCGACTGAATGAGTAAAGGAGCTTGCTGCCATGTCTCACAATATTGTGATCTCTATGAGTCACACAGCGGAAAGAAGGAATCAAGGCCTGTAGGAAGTCTTCTTATCTGTACTGTGTCATGTGCACATGTGTGCATGCACATACAAACACGATGAATAAACAAATGCCCACTTTTGCCTACAAAATAAAATTAATTTTCAAAGTAATATATTTCAATGTGTGTGGGTTTGTGTGTGTAAAACTACAACAGATATGGTATTGAGAAAAATTGCAGATCTAAGTTAATAAAGAGTTGTATGATGCTTATGTGCTGGACAACTCTGTTTTATTATGATGTTGATTTTAAAATTGATAGGTACATTCAAATAGTTTACTTAGACTATAGCAGCCCATGTTAGCATGTTAATCAATAGACTGGTCTTAAAACTGCCTGGGAATGCAAATAGTCAAGAATAGCTAAGTCCTTTTTAAGAAGAAAAAGTTTGAAAGTTGGCAGCCTAGAAGAACACCTATTAGTGCATTGAGCGAACAGTCATTTATCAGCAAAGTAGGATGCTATAACCACATGACTACAGTAACCATCACATGCATTATCACCACCACCTGATGAATGATGAAATAACTCACCAAAGGGAAAGGAATAGCAAAGAAGACTTCCCTGGCAAGGAGGGGCACTATTCAATAGGACATAGTACACATGCCAAGTAAGATGCACTGATGCTCTGACTGCACTGAGTAGCACTGTTCTTTAACCTTGCTCACTTCCCAAAAAATCTCTTGGTGAGACAGGCAGTGATATGTGAAAGCTTTGACATCTTCACAAGTAAGCATTTCACAATTCATTCCGTTCCTGAGAGGATGTGCTAGTTATTCACAGATTGGATTATCAAGCAGGGTAGTTGTTGTGTGCTTCTTCCTGCTTCCTTCCTCCCATGTGATCCCCTCCCACACATGTGTCTTCTTGCCTTTTCACCATGAGACTTTCTTCAAAATCTAAGGAGATGCTGGTGCTTTATATCTCCAGATCTTTGGACCAAAAATAAACACTTTCTTTATGAATTATCTGTGCCTTGGTACTTTGTTACAGGATAAGAAAATGGATGAAGGTGGACTATCTGGGTCATTACCAAAGTGTCAAAGGATATGATACTATTTTTCAGGTTCAGGAACATATTCCTTTGGAGTTATTTCCTTCAACTTGAAATAGTTCTTCTTATAAAGAGAAAGGCTCATAAAATTTGGAAGCAAATGAAACATACAGGATTCAGGAAACTCATGAGGTCCCAAGATTCATAAGGCATCTTCTCAGAATAGGAAGAAACAACTTCTGGCAGCAGACTGAACAGTGGAGCTGCCAGAATGTTGGGTAGCTATCATCAAGGATGCAGTTTTCTTAATTCATCAGCCATTCGGGGTTTTCTAGTGATGCATCTACCTGTGCTCCTTATATAAATTCAATAATGTATTGGTTCTTCAAATTAGACTTAAGTGGGATAACGTCATTGATTTGCCCTCTGTGCCCCATTTGGAGTAAATAGATACTGTTCATATCTTACCAGTACACATCATACAACATTTTCTTAGACAATGTGTATTCTTTGTTTTAGCAACTTTAACTTCTATGATCTAAAGGACATTCTATGGTTCCCATTGGGTTAAGTAGTGTTGGCTGAATTTGGTCACTCTGCCAGAAGACATAAAGATGTGAATTGGAGCAAATGAGTTGGCAAGGAGTCTAATAGTAAAGAATGATCTTTCCATGAGAGACTTCACTCTGCTTAAGATTCTAAATTCAATTAATTTCCTTTTACATTTAATAATAAACACACACAGGAAACTTTAAAAACACATGCCTGTTCATCAAAGGAAAGAATTAACTCTCATACAATAAATTCAAAGTGAACATACTCATTGTTAGTGGAAAATGCTTTCTTTCTTTGCCTATTAACATCTGCTCATTTCTTTTTTCTTTCAAAAGTTCAAGTCAGCACCTTTGATCTCCTGACTGGCACAGATGTCTGGGCAGTATCCTGATGGGATTTTCTCACTCTTTTGTTTAAAATTATTTTGACACAGAAGCAAAGAAATCACAAGGCTCGTGGTAAGAGGTATCAAATGTTAAATGGAGACATTTCCAAGAGCAATAATGACAGATAATGACAGCCATTAGCTCTTGCCGGAGCATCCCTAGGTTAGGGCTCTCCAGCCTCTTAAGTTTTCAATCGCAAAGCATTCTGTGACAAGGGGAATGAGGACGGTTTGTGGAAAACATTGGGGAACCCTGATTCTATTATCTGTAATCACCTTGACATTTCTGCTCGCCAGTACAACACATTTCCAATGTAGTAATAAGCTCGGCGGCACATTTCATTAATTCGTGATTTCCCCTAAACAGCAATGTGTTTAAATGCAGATCCATCAAGGAAATGGAAGCAGAGGAAGCAGAACTGTAGCAAGCACTGGGTTATTTCCTGGGAAGGTGACTCTGCAGACACATGGTTGGGCTGGATCTGGGTAATTATTCCAATCAGAGGCTCCCTCTTTTGTGGGTTTTTGATTCCCATGGGAAACCTTTCAGGAAGCTGACATTATATCAGGTCTTGTTGCACTCTACAGTCCAACTGTAATCTCTCTGGAGACTGGATGAAGTCAATCTGTCCAAGCCTAAGCCAGGAACTTGAAATTTGAATCACTACCCTGGTAGCAGTTTGCAATATGTCTTTGTGCAGGCCACTTACAGCTTCAGGGTGTTGTAGCAGTTTCTCAACTGGAGTAGGGATAGGGATATCTAACTATGACTCTTCAGAGAATTTATATGGGAAAAAACAGGTGTACAATTGCTCATGAACAGCAAAGGGGCCTTGTCAAAAGTTAGCCAAGGAGAGCCTTTTCATTTGCAGTTTCTTATGGAATCAACACATTTGCCCCAAAGCTATTATGGATTGGGGAGATGATATGAACTGTGTTTGACATGGATTGTGACTTTATTATTATTAGCTGCCGTAAAATATAAACTCACATTCTAATGTTGTGAGCTCATTCAGAAGTTAGACACACAGATATGAATATTTTTCATTCAGTACCTGCATGCATGAGGGGCTGACACCATATGTACAAAAATTTAGAATTGCCCTGGAAGATTTAGCACTATATAAAAATTATTGTCCCCCTTTGTCAGATATGTCTTATTTGCTTTTCAATATTCATTCTGTGTCTTTTTGTACCTCTTTGTCTCAGAGGGCTTAGTTATGTACATAATCTCAAAGGTTTCCTTTGTCATGTAATTTTCTCTTAGTTAACACAATGGAAGACTTCCAGGACATTGGAAAAGGAAAGAAAATGAGGTCAGAGTGTCCCCTGCCAGGGCATCTCTCTGTCAAATTGCTTTTGGATCAGCTGTGAGCTCCTCTGTGTGGCTGACATATTTTTATTTTTTATTTTTAATGAATAACCTTTTCTTTTAATTCTTTTTTTTTTCGGCTTGCAATTTATAGATTATCATCTTTAAAGGTTTATTTTGTTTTGTGTGTGTGTGTGTGTGTGTGTGTGTGTGTGTGTGTGTGTGTGCCTGTGTGCCATATGTGTTGATGTCCTCAGAGGCCAGGAGAAGAGTATCAATTAGACTGAAGATGGAATACAGTTGGCTGTCAGCTGTCTTAGGCAGGTGATAGGATTCAAACTCCAGTACTTTGGAAGAGCAGCAAGTACTTTAGCCTCTTAAACAGCTTTCTAACAACCTTTTAAAATTGCTATTAACAATGATTTACTCATATTCACCAAATAAGCTTTTCCACAATAATACCTATTAAAATTTGACATCAGATTGATGTCCATTCATCTTTTCTTTATCTGACTCTGGGACAATTGCTTACTGTTCCAGCAATGACTGACATACTTGCTTCTCTTTCCCTCTTTCTGTTAGCAAATTTTCTTTTCTTGACTTCAGTATGATCTGATTACTACCCCATGACCCACATCTGTCCAAATATTAGATAACTATTAAATTTCAAAGTTGTCAGTTTTGTTATCCAATAGAAACATAATATACAGATCTACTTGAACTGGTACAGGTCAGGTTACAGGTGGTTTTGAACAGCCCAGTGTGGGTTCTTGGAACTGAACTCAGGTCCTCTAGGAGAATAGCACATATTTCTTAAGCTTGTCTCCCCATCCCTGCATTTTTATTTTATTTATTTTATTTTTATGTTTTAGAAAACAACCTTTGAATACTGAAACTGAATTAGATGAAAGATAGTAATTCAGGCATGAGCATGGAGTAGGTTACAAGTATGAATTCATGGAAAGATGTGGGAGGCTAATAAGAGATGAAGATCACTTGAAGGAAATAGTTCTTATTAACTTCAAGTAAACACAGAATCAGCATTTAAGACCATGGATGCCTGGGTATAAAGCCTAAGCTCCCAGTCCTGACTAACATGTCTTTGATTTTCTCCCCAATTGCATGAACTTCGATATTTTTTTAATGATAATTAGGGAGGCCTTACAAGTTACAGACTGTAAATATTGAGCATAAATAATTTTCTTTTGAATATCCAGTGGGTTTCTGGCACAAATATAGAGCTGAAAGAAACAAAATTTTTATGTGATTGCCAGGTATACATTTGTGATATTTTCCTTAGACATGTAGATCACTTCATGTCACAATTCTTTCAGTCATATTTATAGATCATATATATTTCCTCTTCTTTTTTTAAATATTTATTTATTATGTATACGGTGTACAGAAGATGGTACCAGATCTCATTATAGATGGTTGTGAGTCACCATGTGGATGCTGGGAATTGAACTCAGGACCTCAGCAAAAACAGCCAGTGCTCTCAACCTCTGATCCATCTCTCCAACCCTGTATTTCCTCTTCTTTATCACTTCAGTTTGTTGGGGAGATTTTGAATTAAAAATCTCCTGCCTTCGCCTCCCTGGTACTGGAATTACAGGTATGCTCTGCCACTCAGAGCAATATATATATATATACATATATATATATGTATATATATATGTATATATGTATATATATATATTTAATGGAATGTTTTTAAAGATCATGTTATCTAGAAGGAATAAAACTTTTAGAATATGTTTTTTTCCCTGCGCTTAAAAGCACCATAAAATTTAAACTAGTATTCCAGAAACACAGCCAGTGTTTGGAACGAAGTAATGGCAGTGCCCTTGACTATTGCCAGAACAAGTGAGTATTTTTAAATACTAGGAAATTGCTTTCTGTTAGTCCTTGATTTGACACTGCTCATTTGCAGATGAGGAAAGTAGACACTAACGAAGACACTAACGACACTGCCAGGAAAAACTTACACGGTCCTTAGTGCTGATAGATCACATGCCATTGAGTCCTGGATTGTTGCCAGCCAAGATCAAGGTTAGCTGTCAGAAGGAGAATCTGATTGTACAGGAACAGAAAAAATTGTAGTAAGTGACATTTAGTTAGCATATTTCCTTATTCTACTATGTCTATGTGAGTCAGTGCATTCCATTGAATCATATGCATATATGTATCTATATATACACATATATGATTCCATGTATCAATAATATAAAAATGTGAAAGCTTATAAAAATTCTTTCAGATTTGGGCCACTAATTTGTTTCAATATTTTTTAATGGTATATAACATAGCCCAGAAGAACTATCATCTTCTAACTTTGCCAAGAGCATCTTAAATTCTCAGAATGGAAAATTAAAATAACAACAATTTGATGCTAACTAGAGGCATAATTTTTATTTACTAAGACATCTGGTTACAAAAATGGATGGTGTTTTAAATTGAACAGGACACAGTTGTTCAAACTATTGTAGATATATTTTGTATAGTCTTTATATGCACAAAGAATTTTTGCTTAGCATAAAAGAGTAGGTACTCACTGCATTAAATCTTGGTAATTTAAAATGTTTCAATTAATACTCACTGTACAGACACAATCATTGCAGACAAACAAGGGCATGGCTAATGTGAACTGAAACAATGTTTTTAGAGATGCATTAATTCCATGCCAATTTATCATAGTGTTATAAAAATTTTCATTCAGTGAAGAGAAATAAATGGTGCTAATGGTAATAAACATTATGTGTTTATTTAAAAATGCAATTTACATTTGAACTGCTATATCATCACCAGCAGGGTTTGACATTCATAGGTCAGCTTATATTTATTTATGGTTTTCTTATATAAGCCTGTCAGGCTGCACATTCACGGATTTCCAAAAATATGCTCACATTTAATTTTGATTTGATTTCTTCTACTGCTAACCACTTCAGCTGGCAGATAGCCCCTCAAACCTAAAAAAGCTGACTAATATTTGGCAGCAAGCAATGAAAGTGTCCTTGACTGCTGCTAGAGCAAGAGTGTGTATTTAATCACTCAAGAACTGATGGTCTGCTAGTCCTTGATATAGCAAGGATGGCTGTCAGAGGAAGTAGACATTCAAGGCCTATCCAGGAAGAACTATCATAGTTCTGAGTACTGGCAAAGAATAGTCACCTTTCAAAGAGACTCAGTGCAATGGGTCTAAAAGGAAGTAAATTTACATAGACAATTCTTTTATAAGAATATATTTTCCCAGCCACAATTAATGACTAACAAGAAACCACTTCCTAAACTGGAGAATGTATGCATCCTGTAATGTGAACCAAAATGGTGGACTGAAAGAAGGACGACAGCCATTTCATCAAAATAATTTTGATGGAACCCAACTATATTCTGTTCTTTCTTTGTTTTTATTTTATTTCATTTTATTATCTGTGTGAATATTTTGTCTGCTTGGATATCTGTGCGCCATTTGTGTAGGGGTGGAGTGGGGGGAGAGATGGGGAGAATGGGAGGAAGAGAGGGAAGGGAAATTGGTTCATATGTAATATGAAAAAAACATTAAGTAAAAATTTTAAAAAGAAAAAAATTAAAAAGAAAATAGAGCTATATTTCCTGTATCTACATATATATTTTATATTTGTTGTCTTATAATTTACTATTGTACTTATTTCAAAAGTTATAATTCTCACTTTTTCTTTTTTAATTTATTCATTATTAAGTATACAGTATACAGAAGAGGGTATCAAATGGCATCATAGATGGCTGTGAGCCACCATGTGGCTGGGAATTGAACTCAGGACCTCAGGAAGAACAGTCAGTGCTCTTAACCTCTGAGCCATCTCTCCAGCCCATTATTTTTTCTTTAATATAAAAATTTTGATTTATTTCTGAGAGTTTCACATATGCATATATTTTAGCCAAATTTATACCCATCTTCTTTCTCTATCTTTACCCAAATTGTCCCCATTTCTGTATCATAATCTCTTTGTTTAGTTTTTAATAACATTGAGACTAATTACTATTGCTGTATATTCACAGGTATGGGGCCATCAACTGAAGTATGTTCCATGTATCAGAAACACATCCCTAAGAAAACTAGTGGCCAGCAACTGTTAGTAACTCCTCTGCGGTGGGTGGGAGCTCCTATGCCCTTCCTTCAACCTTGTTGAAATAGTGATTACCTTGGTCTTACAAAGTCTTCCTCAGGCAAACACAGCCGCCAAGTTCATGGGTGACATCTAGAAAAGAAAGATTTTTCATTGCCCTTGTTTTCTTTCTACATTTGAAATATTTAATTGACAAAAGCTTTATATATTCAGCATGCATAATGTAATGACTTGAAAAATGTGTACACTGTGTAATGGTTATTAAAAACATCAATGAAAACAGCCATCACCTCCCATCCTGTGCATTAATCAAAAACATCATTGAAAACCATTGGAAGTGTCTAGAATTTTACCATCATTTAAGACTTAATTTAATCATGTTTATCCATTGAGCTAGAGATTTCTCTGAAGCACTGAATTAAAATTAAGTAATTATGTTATATGTTTAATTTGTTGTTTTTTTCTGTTTTTCTTTTCTTTTTGTTTTTGGTTGTTAGCATAGACTTTAAAGTGTGAGCCATCTCTCTAGCGTTGCTGGTACTTTTAAAATATGGACATAAAGTAAATACATTAAAGCAAGTGATAGATGGTTTTATTTTCCCAATTATTTTATTTTTTCTATCATTCTTTATGTATCAGTAAGTACAAGAGAGATGAAAATAAAAGACACCATGACATTCTGTTTCGTATCTATTGGGTGGATAGAAACAGAATGGTTGAAAACATAGGGTATTAACAATGGGGATAACAGCATACAACCAAGTAAGTATGCAAATGATTTTAAGAAATCATTTTTCCAAATCCACAGCATTAAAATTTGTATGCACTCTGAACTACACAGTATGCTTGTATATGTCTATTTATCAATAACAGGGGAAAAAACTATACATCAGAGCAAAATTAATAAATCAACTGGGATATAGTCATAGAACATGACAAAGGACTGAAATAGAAGACTAAAGCACTCACACACATATTTATTTGATTAGTTGATATGAACAGAGTGCTCACTGAAAGAGGCTAGAAATAAGAGACTCATTCTGTAGGATTTTATTTCTATAAAGTACAACAGGTAAAAGTAAGCTGAGATGATAGAGTAGAGCTGTCTTTAAAAGAAGAAGAATGACTTGGTTGGAAGAAGACACAAGGTCCTTACAGCTTTTTATATATATTCTATAGCTTCAGTCTTGGAAATAGCTACAGGGAATGTATATAACCATCATCCTATATATAGACTTTTAAAAAATGTATGAAACTTTTCTTGTATAGAAGACACACCAAGAAGAAATAAAGATAACTTGAGAAGTATGAAAACTCAAAGGAGAGATTGGTATTATTTTGGATCAGCTTGGTTTTCCTGAATTGACAATGTCAGAAGGAAAGTCTCAAACAGTTCTCCTTGTCTCAGAAGAGACTCAGAACCTGAGAAGCACAGGGCTGCTTGGCTAGGAAGTAGCTAATTTAGGCCTTAATTCATGCTTCCCTTTAGAATATGTAAGGGATCAAAGTATTCCCTTGAAATAGTGCTTTTTGAGGAGCCTCAGGAGCTTTTTCTAAGATTATGTGTAAATCTGAAAAACAATCTGAAAAACAATGTCCAAAGAAACCTACGTTGATACAGCATTAGCGTATCAAAAGAAAAACAATTTATGAATACGACAAGATTTAAAAATTCTCAATTTTTAAAAAGTTAGCGTGAAAGGCATCACACACCATGATGACCTTTTCAAACCAAGTGTGTTTTATAGCTTCTCCTTCATTCCATTTCCCAGAAGTTCTTCCTTGTGATCCCCCACCCAGTTTCTTTTCCTCTTTCTTTCATATATAATACCAATTATAATGATTATGATAATGAAATGGCACTATAAGAAGAAGGCATCACAGTTAAAACCTGGAATAAAGATGTTAATTCCTTTGGGTGGAACAAAATCAATAATACCCTCACCACTTCATTTTTAATGAAAGAAAGTGTCAGCTCACTGAATAAATCTGAATGAATGAATTTATTTATGATTTCATTCAACTTTGTTGGCCCAACTAAATAAGTGAACTGAGATCATTGGCTCTGGGAAGTAGTTCTTATTCAGAGAAAATTGCCTAAATTTGCATAGTTGAAGAGCGGAGAAAAAAAGACAGGAATTCTGAGAAAGATGACATCAAGTTAGAACAAAGACCCAGGACGCAAGTGTCTATGGCACTGCTGGATCTTGTATCCATTTTGAGGTCTCTGCCTCAGAAATCTTATCATGGAACCTTAGAAGGAGGTCAGAAGGAAAAGGGGTCAGGTGCATATAAGGAAATAGTAAAGTTACACAAGATAGGGAGAAGGGCGTGAGACATGAATAGAGAGGTATGGAAAGTCAGCAACATGTTCTCTGTGTTTTCAAAGAGCCTCAATTGGTAAGGGAATGTGATTAGTCATGGAGAGTAAATAAGAACCAAACTATATAGACAGTATTACAACATGAAAAAAATCGGAATTGTACATGTCAGTAAACATATAGAAATAACAGGGCATTAGATTTTGTAACATTCTTATAAAGTCTTTCCAGGCATCTTTATGATTATCAACACGGTATACAGATCACAACACTTTTTGGGGAAGAAAATGTCTGCCAAGGATATGGCCAGGTATGGTAGACTCATTATATTTTACTAAATATACTTCTAGCTTTCTATGAACAAGACAAGGACTTAATTCTCTGCTCAGTCTGTTAATTTTATTATGTCTGAGAACGTCTTGGAAAACACAGTGTGAAGGGTATGATGCAAAAGATTTTGATTCATGGTTACTGCACATTTCCAGTATTTTCCATGGCATCAGCAAGTTCAGTTTTGATCATAAATGATGATAAAGAAGAGACTTATGTAAAGGTTATATTTTAATTAATTTAGACTAGGATTTTTAAATATTCAAATAACATAGATAAAAAAATCTTTCATATCTTTCTTGCTTTTATAGTTTGATTTTGTGGCATTGTGAAAAAAATGCTCAGCAGATGTTTGTGAATATGCATTCAGATTTAACCCTTTATTCTGGAGTGGCTACTTCATCTATGTTATATATATCTTATCTCCTCTGTGCTTTGCTATGTTTTAGAAAAGAATATTTTATATAGCACTAATGTTCAAAACACATTTTCTTTGTGATTTGGCTTCAGACATGACCAGAAACGTCCACTAGAGGTCTCTCTAACCTGAATTATTTCTAACTCTTGTCATGAGATTGAATTTTTGTACTTTAAATTTCTTGCCTGCATGTGGAAATTTTACTTCCTTGTACATAATACGTAGCCATGCATGACAACTAGCAGATGAGAAAGGTATCTGAGAAGGCACACACATTCAGACTGAAATGGCAGAGTCAGTTTTATTTGCATATAAGTATGTGAGTTTTGCCCCCATGTTTTACAGAGTTCCTTTGAAAAGTTTCCATGCTTCTGAGAAAGGATGAAAACCATGAAGGCACATTAGAAATAGTGACCACATGCTGGTATGGTTCTTTCAGCTTACAGAAACCTCTTGGAGTCTTATCAACTGGAAATAATTTCAAGGAGAGACAATTTCATTCCTCATATCAAATCATAGAAGAAATACAAAGAGTTTAATTCAAAAGAACAACTTTGAGAATACATCTACAAAGAAAACTTTGTGGTCTTCAGATACACTTACTTTATTCATCATGCCAAATAAATCTCAGAAGTTTCTCTGTGTGCAGTGCAGTTATACAGACTTGTTAGAGTGTGTAATTTTAACATAATGAGTTATGGATGCAAAGAAATTGCAAGACTATTGCCAGTGAACACATAAATGCTTTTCTACAATTTGAGTCTTAAAGCATAAAGTTAAAATATCATCAAGTTTTAGTAAGACTGGAACCCTCTTTGTAACTTTTAGTATCATATGTTGGTCCAAGGCAAGATAGAGATGGTGAGCACTAAACAAGGTGTTTGTGATGGCTAGTGTTAATTGTCAACTTGACAGTCTCTAGAATAACCAGAGAGACATGTTTCTAGGCTTTTATGTATGTTGACAGTTTCACTTAAATGTGGGTAGAGACATTCCCTGAGCAGGGCATCCAATCTTAGAATGTTTAAAATGATGCAAGGGGTTAAGTAGCAGCATGAATCCATCTCTGCTTCCTGAGTGTGGTTGCCATGTGACAGGCCAGCTTCTTGTTCCTGTCATGCCTTCTCACCATTGCTATGCCCTCCTCACCACCATGGACAGTGTCTTTCTGGAAATGTAAGTCAAAATAAACCCCTTATCCTTCCAGTTACTTTGTCAGTGTGTCTTAGCATAGCTGTGAGAAGGTAAGCAATGCTGTACTCAAAATGAGAAAAGCCAATGTAGAATAGGATCTGTGACCAATACCCATATGTTGAAAGAAATTCATCCCAGTTTGTAAACTAATCTTTGGAAGTTAATTTTCTACAGTGGCTCAAATTATCCTGTAATATAAATGTATTAAAAATGATCGTAGACAAAATTCAGGAACTCTAGAAAGCTGAATTGAAAATGTAGCCAAAAGAAGACAGGAAATATGTCTGCTGTCTTTGAACTTGTCATTATTTCTCTTTTCAAAATCGATGCAAATTCAAGATCTGTAAGAGAGCCTGCAATGTAAGAAACTATTCATCACCAAATGCCTAGCAAAATCAAGAGAAACCTGTGAAAAGGGCTTGCTGAATTCATGGACCAGCTTACATTAGTAACAAATACATGAAGACAAAATCATCCCAAGGTCACCATTATTCAGAATAGAAAAGCCTGAACACCTAGAGACACACTGTCACTGCATTCAGAAAACAGATTCACTGTATATAAAAATATCATGATTGGTAACCATTTTCCATAGTGATCAGAGCTAATGTATGAATGTTGCTGGGTGATGATGAATAAGAGCTTCCAATGGCAGTTGTCACATTCTCCAAGCAAAGAACCAGCTTTCTTTCTATTAGAGAAATCAGTACTTTAAAATTGCATACTTTCCTCCAAAACATCACAACAATGAGTTTTTTTAAACATTCACAGATGGAGGAAACACTGGGTTCTCTCTCTGTCACCCCATCAGCCCATTGAAATAACTAGAAGGGTAAGTAAAGATTATGTGATAATGTTACAAGGATCTGTGAAAATTAAAACAGAATTAATATTTTATTCAACAACAGAGGTTGATAAATGCAATATCCAGGAATGATTCATGATGACCATATATGCTAGTATGTGTTAAAATGTAAACACTAGCATAATTTTTTTGTTTCTTACTCTGTAGCATTGGATGACCTGGAACTCACTGTGTAGACCAGATTGCTTTCAAGCTAACAATGATTCATTTTCATTTGTCTACTGAGTGCTGGGATTAAAGGCATTTCTCACCACACCCAGTTTTCTTCATAATATTAAGAAGTGGGAAAAATCAGGCTAGGGTACTGGTTTTCCAGCATTTTTAGTGGCATTAGGAAATCATCATTGTGTGCTCAGATACATTTACACACATAAAACTGAACCACAATTTACCCTAGTTCACCTATTCTCTTGCTTTATATTACATGTAATTGAATTGTTTTAACATTAGTCACTACCCACTAATTGTTTCTCTAATCTACTAAGTTACAAGTAGAAGGAAAATGTGAAAATCATTGAGTAAGAGAACCATTTGTGATTGGAATCAGTTTTTGTAAACACATTCCTTTTCATGAGAAACTGCATATCACACTCTGAGATGCATAAAGCAGCTCTTCTGTACACTGTGGAATGTACATTGCTGTGTGTCCTTGGATAAGTGATGAGATAGTTTGTCCTCCACCAAAAAAATGCTGTAACCATTTTCAAATTAATTTTTCAGTTTTCATTTTTAATATTCAATTGCTTCCCTGCTATTAATTGGTTAAACTACTATGTTATCTACCTTTAGTCATTCTAAAGGTATCATTTCTATTCTTGAATTTGGAGTGCCTCAAAATAGAAAAGAAAAAAATACAGATGAACAGAAAGAAAAGGAAATAAAATGGAAGGAAGGACTCTTCCAGACCTATATCCTTGATTATTGTACATATTTAAAGTGTGTGATTGGTGTGTGTGTGTGTGTCTGTGTATGTTTATTCTTTGAGTATAGAACATACTTTCTTACTTCCCTAGAGACTGCAACTGGACATTTAAGGATCCTGGCTGACCTACATGCCATTACCTCCAGGAAGTTGGTATAAAACATATCTTGCTTTCCTGTACCCAAGTTTTCATATTGGAAAATAAACTGTCTTGACTCCTCCATATTTTACAACTGTGTTGACTGAGAGGATTCACAAAGGTAACTGTTCCTCCACCATCTTGAAAAACTGTATAGTTTGGGATTATTAATGATATTCAAAATTTATACTTTTGTGTACTTCACCAAATTCTTATACAGTAAAAATGCTGAAAAATGAGTGCCTTCATTATACATTAGATTTAGCTCACTGGCTAAATCAGATCTAATGCACCTTTTTCACTAAACTATGTATAAAATTATTCCTAATGCCTCCAGTTCTGTGGGCACTTAAATTTATGTGTCCATAAAATTAAAGGAAACCTTCCTGACATGAGAATAACAGTGTCACATTTTATAGAAAAACTTCACACATTCTATTTGTGTCCAACTAATTTTTAGTGTTACTGGTCATCAACAATATATTTAAAAGTTGAAACAGGAGCTATAAAAAGCTTTTGTCGGTTCCTGAAGACCCTGAAGATTCTCATAAGGACCACCCCAATTCCTGCCAAAGAAGCCATCCATCACTGAAATTCCGAAAAAAATAACTCTGAAAACAGATTGTAAGGCTTTCCTTATGTGAGATTCTCTTTCCTTGTCTTTCAATCTTTTCCCCTCCCTCCCCTTCTCTTTCCCTCCTTTCTCTCCTTGACTTCTGAGCTCCAGTGTTTCTACCCTCTCAGCATCCCAAGTGCTGGATGATAGGTGTGAGCCTTCATACCCAGGTCAATATTTTTTTTTAAATGGGGGAAGGAGGGGGGCTGTTAGATAGTTTTGAATCTGTATGAGGACCTCTGAGAAATGGCAGCCTGTGTGCCATTGGGAATTTTATATAACTTTGAAATCCATCATAAATATTAAAAAATAAAAATTCTATACAACTCACCACCTTTATTTTTTAGCTTCTACTAAAGAATGTTAGCATCTCGCAAAATCCCTTTCCTCCACCTGGATGACAATTGCCACTCCAGGATGGTCAGCCACATGGATGCAGGCCATCTAGGAAACAACCCTCTTACCCAAACTCCCCTCACTCATTCCTGTCTCCTGGCAAGTTTCCCAGACATTTGAATGTGAGGTATCTATTAGAAGTAAACATTTCCATTATAAACCTTTAAAGGTAATTAATTTAGAAAATAAAATCAATAACACATGAAACAGGAAACAACCAAACCAAAGCACAGATATTTGCCGCATCTGCTTTCTCCCTACACTTCCATGTTTCCTGTCTTATTCTAAAGCCTCATTAGCTTTATCATCTCCATTTGCCTTCATTCAGTTCTTTGCTCAGGCTCCTGCCTCTGGGAAGTATTTTTGTCAAACACAGGGAACAACATCTAATCAGCCCACCTTGCTGGATTGATGTCACCTTCCCAGTATAACTGTGCTATACAAATGCAAAATACTGTGATTTTATGACTCATGCTCAGCACTGTAGGATTCTGCAGACCTTTGCTCCAGCAGCCTCAGAAGTGAGATGCATCAGCAGTAAGAGAGAAAGCTGTTTAGGGGGTCCCTTCCTTTCTATTCACTTAGGGCCTTATTGGTTTTTCCACACTGATATCGAGGTACCTCTTTTTCCTTTTTAACATAGCACTCAGCCCAACTAAAGTAAAAATAAAATTATTCCATATGGTTCTTGGGAGAAGAATCAGAATGCAAACTCACCAGTTCAAACATAGCTCTGCCTAGAGCATGAGGGAAGGAGAGAGGAACTCACAACAGGCTTGTCCATGTCAGAATACTTTCCTGAGGAGAGTCTGGAGCTGTATTATCTTTATTTAGATACCATGTGACATTTGTAAAGCATTAGTTAGGTGTTAGATACGCAGACACACACACACACAAAAATAAATAAATAAAAGAAGGAAAGAAAGAAAGAAAAACAAAAGCAAGGAATCTGTAATCAAAGAATTTGTAATCCTTTGTAGTTCAGCATGACCTCCAACTAAACTTCAGACTACAGTCCTCTGCTATCTATCCATCAGGGCAGAACATTTCATCTGTGGTAACAATTTATTTAATTTTGTCATTGCCAAGGACTCAACCTAGAGTTCCAAACATTAGAGGCAAGCACTAGCACCTACCATCAAACTGAAGACCCTATCCTTATTTTCTGTTAGTTATTTTTATTTATTTGTATGTATATATGTGTGTGTATGTGTGTGTGTGTGTGTGTGTGTGTGTGTGTGTGTGTGTGACAAAGAGAGAGAAAGAGAGAGAGAGAGAGGCAAAGACAGATACAGAGACAGAGACAGAGACAAAGAGACAGATAGAAAGCTATATGTGTGCTGGTGCCTGTGTAGGCCAGCGAAAAGTATCATGTCCCCTGGAGCTGGAGTTTTGTGTCATTCTGAGCTGCCTAATGTGAGTCCTAGGAACCAAGCTCAGGTCCTCCAGAGAGACAAGAAGTTATATCTTGTTACATCTTCAGTCCCAAACTTTTTATTATTTTATTATTTTTATTTTTTTTAAATTAACTTCCAGTACCCAAAATGGTTACTGGTTTACAGTTAGTGTTTAGTTTTGGACTTTTTGAATGATAGAACAGGTCATCCAGTGTTTCTCTACTTGAATTTGTATAAGATAAGCCTTCTGGTTTCTATCTCAAAGCTCCAAAGCTGCTTTATCCTCCTTTTTTTTTTTTTCAACTTCATTA
The DNA here is from genome assembly GCA_004025045.1 of Sigmodon hispidus. Lineage (NCBI taxonomy): Eukaryota > Metazoa > Chordata > Mammalia > Rodentia > Cricetidae > Sigmodon > Sigmodon hispidus. The sequence goes on along the minus strand of PVIH01021662.1, from coordinate 7,411 downwards.
TCAATTAGTAGTTCAGCATAGTTTCTTTTCCAGGTATTCAGGTATCATAAGCATTAATGTTAAAGTATCAGTATTGAGACAAGAGAAACCTTAAGAGGTGGAGTCTACCAGACAATGGCAAGATGATTGTCACCCTTACCCTTAGAATAGAATAAAGCTGGTTCCATATCTTAGTTCTTAGCAGACCACAGCAGTACCATATGTTTGGCCACTTCCTATGTGGTTTCTCTAATCTGACATGTTTTGACACAGGCAAAAATGCTTTCTTTGTAGCAAAAATTCAGATTTTACTGGAAGAGACTCAGAGCCAAATATTGGGGAGAGGCTGAAATATCAGAGAGAGGAAACAACACAGTCAAATCTTACCCAGGTATCTTTGCTATCATTCAACTTCCACAACCTCACTCCTGGTCACTTCTGCCTACGCTGGTTTTCCCTTCTTATCAGCTGTATCCCACCCAGGTTAGTATTAAAACCAGGAAAAACTCTATTTGGCAGCTACCCTTGAACTCACAAAAAGTAAGTTCCCTCGACCATCCAAGTACTAACCAGGCCTGACCCTGCTTGGCTTCCGAGATCAGGAAAGCCAGTATTGCCAAAACAATTTTGCTCAACAAAAGAACCCGAGGAGGCATCACCATCCTTGACTTCAAGTTATACTATAGAGCTACAGTAATAAAAACAGCTGGGTACTGGTATAAAGACAGACTTGTGGATCAAAGGAATAGAACTGAGGATCCAGACATTAACCCAAAAACCTATGAACACCTGATCTTTGACAAAGAGGCCCAAAATATTCAATGGAAAAAAGATAGTATATTTAACAAATGGTGTTGGCATAGCTGGATGGAAGTGTGTAAAAAAATGCAAACAGACCCAAGCCTGTCACCCTGCACAAAACTCAAATCTAAGTGGATAAAAGACCTCAACATAAACCCAGCCACTTTAAACTTGAAAGAAAAGAAAGTGGGAAATACACTTCTACAAATTGGCACAGGAGACCACTTCCTAAATATAACACCAGTGGCTCAGACACTAAGACTATCAATCAAGAAGTGGAACCTCCTGAAGCAGAGAAGCTTCTGAAAAGCAAAGGACACTGCCAATAGGACAAAACGACAGCCTGCAGAATGGGAAAAGATTTTCACCAACACTACAAGTGATAGAGGACTGATCTCTAAGGTATATAAATAACTCAAGAATCTAGAGCCCAAAACCTTGAATAACCCAATCAAAAATTGGGTTCAGAACTAAAAAGGGAATTCTCAGCAGAAGAATGATGAATGGCTGAAAGGCACCTGAAAAAGTGCTCATCATCTTTAGCCATCAGAGAAATGCAAATCAAAACAACTTTGAGATACCATCTGACACATGTTAGATTGGCTAAGATAAAAGACACAGATGACAGCCTATGTTGGAGAGGATGCAGAGCAAGGGGAAAACTCCTCCCATGTTGGTGGGAGTGTAAGCTTGTTCAGCCACTTTGGAATGCAGTATTGTGGTTTCTCAGAAAATTGAGAATCAATCTCCCCAAGGACCCAGCAATAACACTTCTGGGTGTATACCTTATAGATGCACAGTTGCACTGCAAAGACATTAGCTCAACTATGTTCATAGCAGCGTTATTTGTAATAGCAAGAACCTAGAAACAACATAGATGCCCCTCAACTGAAGAATGGATTAACAAATTGTGGTACATCTACACAATGGAGTACTACTCAGCAGTAATTTGCAGGCAAATGGATGGATTTGGAGAATATCCTCCTGAGTGAGTCATCACAAACCCAGAAAGATAAGCAGGGGATGTACTCACTCAATAGTGGACTCTAAACAAACAAACAAGAAAAAAGCAAAAGGTGCCCAAGCTGCAAACCACAACCACTGAACAGCTTGGGATCAGAAACACCTTGGGCTGACTCCTCGGATCCCACTCCCTCTAGAGGAACACCTGACTCAGTCTTGAGGTTGAGGGGAGAAAGCTGGATCTGCCAGAAGTGGAGGCTAAACTAAGCAATATTGGGACAGTGGGACTTGGGACTGCCTGCCGCCTGCCGGTGGGGGGGGGCATGGGGAGTTGTGGAGAAGAGAGAGAGAATGACCTGATGTGTTAGGAGGGGGAAGAGACCTTGAATAAGGATATACAAGGATAGAAAGTTTGACTTCTTTGTTTATAATAATAATAATAATAATAAAAGAAATTTCCCTGGAACTATGGAGTTATGGAATAAGGGCACAGGTCACCACTCCCAGGCTTTCCCTGTGCTGGGATTAAAGGTGTGTGTCATTGAAGCCCAGCTGTTTGACATTGTACTCAAAGATTAAGAAATTCCTGAGCTGTCTGCCTAGGTTTTGACTGCATGTTAATCTCTGAACATTTCAGGTTTTATTAAATATATAATATATCACCACAGCTTTCCATGAATATCAATAGCATACTGTTTGGATTGTCTCCCTAAGGAATCATGAGACAAATAAGACTCTTACCTTAATGAGTTATGTAGACTCAGTTATTTTGTTAAAGCCCACAAAATTTTATTGATTGTTATATTTTCTTAGATCTTATTTCAAGTTCCCCTGTTCACTCTTTATGCTTTTGCCCTCTATGTTCCTTACCTAGTGTACTCCTCAGGACATTCTCTTAGCATCCTGGTATCCACCCTTTCCTCTTCATAGTCAGAGGGAAGTTTCCAAATGTAGCTGCTCATTCATTTTTACTTTGTAGCCCACCTTCCTTCCATGGCCTCTTCTGGAATTCAAACTAAAATGAAACTCATGTCATTGCCCAGTTGTTAAGGTCAAATGCTGTGGTTCTCCAAATCAGGGAACACTACTAAACCACCCAAAGAAATGCAAAATAACCACAGTTTGAAACCACATGGCAAACTGATACAGTCAATATGTCTGGAAGAGAGAGGCTCAGAATACACTCTGAACAGTCTTATTTCTTTCACCTTTTACTGTGATTCATCTATGACACTCCTGTCACAAGGGACAGAGGGTCTCAACTGAAGAATGAGGGACGCGCCTCCATTGTGAGCAAGTCCCAAGCTCCAGCTTGAAACAGGCCTGAGTTGCACTGACACAGGTTCCAGGAACTGGAAAGCACAAAGTCAAAATGTCCTAGCCCAGGAGCTAGCCTAGGGCTGTCTGATAGCTACTGATTAACCACAGCACAGAAAATAATCTACAAAATGTTTTGGCAAACAATCAGACAAAATGAAGGCTAAAATAAAAGAATTCTGGTAAGTCCCTGAAAACGAACTAATCAGAATTGTATCTGTTGCAGAAAGGCAGGTACCCTCTCTGGCCTCTGCTATGAGAGTGTGCTTCTGACGAGGTCCTGGCCATGGCTTGTACTTTTATTATTATTATTATTATTATGAATAAGGTCTCATTTTTTACCCATGTATTCCCTTGTTCAAGCTCCCTTCCCCCTCCGGCCCTTCCCAGTCACTCTCTCTTCTCCCCATCTCCATATCTCCTCCCCAGCAAGGGCAAGAGGTTCCAAAGTCCCAAAGTAGCTTAGTTCACCATCCACTCCAGGCAAATCTGACTGGGTTAGGTGTTCCTCTGGAGGGAATGGGCTCCAAGGTGTGGGTCCAAGGTGCTTCAGATCCCAAGCTGTTTAGTGGTTGTTATTTGCAGCTAGGGAATGCTTAACTTTTTGTTTAAAGTCCACTAATTAGTGAGTACATCCCCTGCTTTTCTTTCTTGATTTGTGATACTTCACTCAGGAGGATATTCTCCAAATCCATCCATTTGCCTGCAAAGTTCATGATATCATTTTTTCTTATTGCTGAGTAGTACTCCATTGTGTAAATATCAGAGTTTGTTAATCCATTCTTCAATTGAGGAACATCTAGGTTGTTTCTAAGTTCTTGCTATTATGAATAATGCTCCTATGAACATTCTTGAGCTAATGCTTTTGGAGTGCAAATGTGATGTTGAGGGTATACACCCAATAGTGGTATTACTGGATTCTTGAAGAGATTGATGCCCAGTTTTCTGAGAAACCACTATACTGCATTCCAGAATGGCTGAACAAGCTTACACTTCCACCAACAATTGTGGAGTATTCCCCCTGCTCCACATCCTCTCCAGCATAAGCTGTCATCTATGTCTTTAATCTCTACCATTCTGATAAGTATAAGATGGTATCTCAAAGACTTTTTGATTTTCATTTCTCTGATGGCTAAAGATGTTGTGCACTTCTTCATGTGCCTTTCAGCTATTTTTAATACTTCTGCTGAGAAATCTCTTTTTAGTTCTGAATCCCATTTTTTTGATTGAGTTATTTAAGGTTTTGGGCTCTCGTTTCTTGACTATGTATTTTAGAGATAATTCCTCTGTCACTTGTAGGGTTGGCGAAAATTTTTTTCCCATTCTGTAGGCTCTCATTTTGTCTTATTGACTGTATCCTTGACTTTACTGAAGCTTCTCAGTTTCAGGAGGTCCCATTTATTGTTTGTTTTTCTTAGTGTCTGTGCTACTGGTGTTATAATTAGGAAGTGGTCACCTGGCCAATACATTGGAGCATATTTCCCACTTTCTTTCCTATCAAGTTCAGTGTGGCTGCATATATGTTGAGGTCCTTGATCCATTTGGATTTGAGTTTTGTGTAAGGGTGTAGGCTTGAATATATTTGCATTTTTCTACACACTATCATTCAGCTATGCCAACACCACTTGTTAGAGATCTTATCTTTTTTTCATTGAATATTTTGGGCTTCTTTGTCAAAGATCAGATATTCATAGGTTTTATGGTTAATTTCGAGATTTTCAATTCGATTCCATTGATGCACAAGTCTGTTTTTATGCCAGTACCAGGGTATTTTTATTTCTGTAGCTCTATAGAATAACTTGAAGTTGGAAATGGTGATGCCTCTTGAAGTTCTTTTGTTGAGCAATATTGTTTTCACAGTCCTGGTTTTTCTGTTATTCCAAATGAAACTGAGTATTGTTCTTTCAAGGTCTATAAAAAATTGTATTGAGATATTGATGAGGATTGCATTGAATATGTAGATTCCTTTTGGTAAGATTGCCATTTTTTACTACATTGATTCTACTTATTCAGGAAAAGGGAAAACCTTTCCATTTTGTGATATCCTCTTTCTTCAGTGATTAAAAGTTTTTGTCAAATAGATCTGATAGTTCTTTGGTTATAGTTACATCGAGTTATTTAATGCTATTTGCAGCTATTATAAAGGGTGATGTTTCCCTAATTTCTTTTTCAGCACTTTTATCTTTAGTGTATAGGAAGACTCCTGATTTATTTGAGTTAATCTTATATCCTGCTACATTTCTGAAGGTGTTTACCACTGGTAAAGTCCCCTGGTAGAATTTTGTGGATCACTTATATATACAATCATATCATCTGCAAATAGAGTTAGTTTCACTTCTTATTTTCCAATTTTTATCCCTTTAATCTCCTTTTATTCTCTTTTTGCTTTAGCTAAAACTCAGAGAATATATTGAAAAGATAAGGTGAGAAAGGAAATCCTTGGCTAGTTTTTTATTTTAGTGGGATTGCTTTGAGTTTTTCTCTATTAAATTTGATGTTGGCTGTTGGCTTCTTGAAATTGCCTTTATTATATTTAGGTATTTTCTCTGTGTTTCTGTTCTGTTCAGCCCTTTTATCATAAAGGAGTGTTGGACTTTGTCAAAGGATTTTTCAGCATCTAAAGATGTGATTATGTGTTTTTTTTTCCCTTCAGTTGTTTATGATGGATGACATTTATAGTGAACCATCCCTGCATTTCTGAGATGAAGCCTACTTCATCATGGTGGATGATATTTTTTATGAATTGTTGTGTATGGTTTGCCAAAATTTTGTTGAGAATTTTAGCATCAATATTCATGAGGGAAATTGGTCTGTAATTCTCCTTCTTTGTTGTGTCTTTGAGTGGCTTGGGTATTAGGGTAATTGTGGTCTCATAGAAGGAATTTGGCAATATTCCTTCAGTTTCTACTGTATGAAATAGTTTGAGGAGTAATGGTAGTAATTCTTCTTTGAATGTCTGCTATAATTCTGCACTGAAACCATCTGGACCTGGGCTTTTTTTTTTACTTGGGAGTCTTTTAATGACAGCTTCCTTTTCCTTTGGGGATATAAGTCAGATTAGACAACTAATTTGATCTTCCTTTAACTTTGATAAATGATACCTGTCTAAAAATCTGTCTATTTCTTCTAGGTTTTCCATTTTTGTGGAATATAAATTTTCAAAATATAACCTAATAATTCTCTGGATATCCTGGGGGTCTGTTGTTATGTCCCCTTTTTGTTTCTGATTTTGTTGATTTGGATACTCTGTTTGTGCTTTTTGATTAGTTTGGATAGTGGTTTATCTATCATATTGACTTTATCAAAGAACCAACTCTATGATTCATTGATTCTTTGTATTGTTGTTTTTGTTTCAATTGTATTGATTTTAGCTCTAAGGTTGATTATTTCCTACCTTCTACTCCTTCTAGGTGAGTTTGCTTCTGATTGTTCTAAGGTTTTCAGCTGCGCTGTTAGTTCTCTAGTGTTGGATTTCTCTAGGTTTTTCATATAGGCATCTAGTGCTATGAATTTTCCTCTTAAGACTGTTTTCATTGTGTCCCACACGTTTGGGTATCTTGTGAATTCATTTACATTTAATTGTAGGAAGACTTTCATTTCTTTCTTAATTTCTTCCTTGACTCAGAGGTCGTTCATTTGAGTGATGTTTAGTTTCCATGAGTAGGTAGGCTTTCTGTGATTTTTGATGTTGTTGAACTTTAACTTTAGGCCCTGGTGGTGTGATATGATACAGAAATTATTTACATATTTTGTATTTTTTGATATTTGCTTTATGAAAATTATGTGTTCAATATTAGAGAAAGTTTCATGTATTACTGAGAAATATGCATATTCCTTTGCATTTGGGTGGAAGCTTTTATAAATATCTATTAAATCCATTTGCAGGCCACCGGGACTGGTGCTCTCTGCAGCATCCCAGCACACTCTGGAGCAGGGGGCACCTGAACTCTGCACCTGGCCACACCCACAGCTCCTGCTGCTGCTGAGGGTATCTGCAAGGATCCCTACTGCGACCCCGAACTGAGTGAACTAAGCAAACCAACTGCAGGGGTCTCTGAGGGGCGGATTCGAACCCTGACCAGAGGACCGGTGCTCTCTGTGGCGTCCCAGCACACTCTGGAGCAGGGGGAAGCTGAACTCTGCACCTGGTCACACCCATAGCTCCTGCTGCTGCTGAGGGTATCTGCAAGGATCCCTACTGCGACCCCGAACTGAGTGAACTGAGCAAACCAACTGCAGGGGTCTCTGAGGGGTGGATTCGAACCCTGACCAGAGGACCGGTGCCCTCTGTGGCGTCCCAGCACACTCTGGAGCAGGGGGCAGCTGAACTCTGCACATGGCCACACCCACA
>PVIH01021661.1:0-29145 GCA_004025045.1 Sigmodon hispidus | reverse complement strand
TATTAATAAGTAATATTTTTGGGAAATTGGATGAAGTTTTTTTTATTACTATTTTTTGTTGTTAAAGGACGATGATGCTATGGATTATTTTAATTGGTTTTTTGGAAGTTGAGAATGTTTATTTAGGTGGTTTTGGTAAGTGGAATTATATTTGTTTAGAATTAATTTATAGGTTTTGATTTTTTGTGGAAATAAAAGTAGAAATTTTTTTTAAGTAATATATTTTTATAAATAGATTTTAAAGTTAAGATATTTTTAAAATATAAGTATTGGTTTAATTTAGTAGTTTTAGTAATAAATTGTTTTTTGTAACTAGTTTATTAAAAGTTAAAAAATTAAAATAAAATGTAATAATTATAATTTAGATTTTTTGTTTATTTGTTATTTTTTGTGGGTTTTTTATTTCTATTTTTTTATTTTTGGAATTTTCATGCTAAAACTAATTCTTTTATAAGCTGGTTTTTAAAAGTATTTCATATTAGTTTCTGCTTTCTTTAAAAAACAACAAACAAACAAAACTTTAATGGACACAGCCTCTGGAGAGCCCCAGCAGGAGTGAGTTACCCTCCTCCCAGCCAGACAGCCAGGACAGCCCCCACGTCTGGGTGACAGGGCACAAAACATGCCCAACAACACACCTCAGCTCCAGGTGCAGGCAAGCAAGCAGGACCCCTGCCTTCAAGTCTGACCTTCTATACCCTTCATCTGACCCTCTACCTTATAAGTCTCAAACCATTTCCCAAAACCACCCATCCCCCCCACCTCAGCTGCTTCCTGAGACACAGCCTCTGGAAAGCCCCAGCAGAAGAGCTCCAGCTGAAGCTGCTCCCTAACACAGAGCCTCTGGGGAGTTCCATCACAAGAGCTGCTCCCGGAGACACAGACACTGGAGAACCCCATCACCAGAGTGGCTTCCTAAGACACAGACTCTGGAGAGCCCTATCACCAGAGTGGCTTCCTGAGATGTGTACTCTGGACAGCTCCTTCACAAGAGCTCCAGCTGCAGATCTCACAGGTCCCTGAGACACAGACTCCACTGCCTATGAGCTCTCCAAGAGCTCCAGTTGCACCAAGAGCACCTAATAGACCAAAACCAGCCAGCTGAAACACAGACAACACTGGCACTGATGAGCAGAGCAGATGGGTAGATGCCAGTGCAAAAATTTATTCAACAACATGAAGAACAATATGGCACCACAAGAACCTAGTAGTTCTATAACAGCAAGATCTGAACATTCCAATATAGTAGAAGCAGAGTAAATGACCTTTAAAATATCTTTATAAATATGACAGATGCCTTTAAAGAGGAAATTAAATAAGAAATGAAAACTCCCTTTACAAAATAGAGAAAAACACAAGCAAAAAAATTAGAAGAAAACAATAAATTTCTTAAAGACTAAAGAACCAAGAGAAATAACACAAACAGGTAATGAAAACAGTGAAAGACATAAAAAACTGAAATAGAAGCAATAAAGAAGACACAAAGAGAGGGACTGCTGGAAATAGAAAATCTGAAGAAACAAACTAAAACTACAGATGCAAGCATAACCAATATAATACAAAAGATAAAAGAGAGAATCTCTGGTGTGGAAGATTCAATACTGGTAATAGATAAGTCAGTCAAAGAAAACACTAAAACCAAAAAAGTCATAACAGAGAACATCCAGAAAATATGGGACATCATGAAAAGACCAAAGCTAAAAATAATAGAAGAGAAAGAAGAAGAAGAAGAAGAAGAAGAAGAAGAAGAAGAAGAAGAAGAAGAAGACGACAACGATGACTAGCTCAACAGAACAGAAAATATATTCAACAAAATCAAAAAAAAATATTTTAACCTAAAAAAGGATATGCCAATAAAGATACAAGAAGTTTACAGAACACTAAATAAATTAACCCTCCCAAAAAAGTCTGCTAGTCACATAACAATCAAAGCACTACTAAATGTACACACACAAAAAAAAATTAAGAGCTGCAAAAAAAAAAAAAAAGGCCAAGTAACTTATAAAGGCAAACCCATCAGAATAACACTCAAATTCTCAATGGAGACTATGAAAGCTAGAAGGTTCCAGACAGATGTTATAAAGATACTAAGAGACCATAGATGTCAGCCCAGACTATCATACCCAGCAAAACTATCATAAACAAGATATTCCATGACAAAACCATATTTAAACAATATCTATCCTCAAGTCTAGCCCTACAAAAAGCAATAGAAGGAAAACACTAACCTAATGAAGCTAGAAATGCAAAGGGGGACATAACAACAGACACTGAAGAAATCTAGAGAATCATTTTGAAGCTCATACTTCAAAAATCTGTACTCTACAAAACTGGAAAACCTAAAAGAAATGGCTAGCTTTCTGGACAGGTACCATTTACCAAAAGTAAATCAAGATCAGATAAATGACCTAAATAGACCAATAACCCATAAGGAAGTAGAAACAGTTATTAAAAGTCTCCCAAACAAAAAAAAAGTGCAGGGCCAGATGGCTTCAGTGCAGAATTCTACCAAAATAACAATACTCTTCAAATTGTCCCACACAATCAAAATGGAAAAAACATTACCAAAATCTTTTTATGAGGCTACAGTCACCCTGATACACATACCACACAAAGATGTGACAAAGAAAGAGAATTACATACCAATACCCCTCATAAATATTGATGCAAAAATATTAAATACTGACAAACTAAATTCAACAACATATCAAAAAAATCATCCACCATGATCAAGTAGGCTTCATCCCAGAAATGCAGCGATGGTTCACCATACAAAAAACTGTCAATGTCATTCATTATATAAACAAATTGAAAGAAGAAAACCACATGATCATCTCATTCAATTCTGAAAAAGCCTTTGACAAAATCCAGCACTCCTTCATGATAAAAGTCCTGGAGAGATCAAGAATACAGGAAAAATATCTAAACACAATAAAAGCAATTTGCAGCAAGCCAACAGCCAACATCAAACTAAATGGAGAGACACTCAAAACAATCCCACTAAAATCAGGAACAAGACAATGCTGTCCACTCTCTCCATATCTATTCAATATAGTTCTTGAAGATTTAGTAGAGCAATAAGACAACAAAAGGAGATCAAGGGCATACAACTTGGAAAGGAAGAAGTCAAACTATCATTATTTGCAGAAAAATGATAGTACGTGTGAATGACCCTCAAAATTCTACCAGGGAATTTCTACAGCTGATAAACACCTTCAGCAACATAGCAGGATGCAAGATGAACTAAAAAAATCAATAGCCCTCCTATACACAAATGATAGAAGAGCTGAAAAAGAAATCAAAGAAACATCATCCATAACAATAGCTGCAAATAACATCAAATAACTTGTGGTAACTCTAACTAAAGAAGTGGAATACCTGTATGACAAGAATGTTTAAGTCACTGAAGAAAGAAATTGAAGAACATATCAGAAAATGGAAAGATGTCTCATGCTCTTGGATAGGTAGGATCAACATAATAAAAATGCTAATCTTACCAAAAGCAATCTACAGATTCAATGCAGTCCCCATCAAGAATCCACAACAATTCTTCACAGACCTCAAAAGAACAATACTCAACTTCATATGGAAAAACAAAAAACCCAAGATTGTAAAAAAAAAAAAAAAAAAAAAAAATTGAATAATAGAACTTCAGCATCACCATCCCTGAATTCAAGCTATACTATAAATTTACTGTAGTAAAATCGGCTTAGTACTAGCATAAAAATAGACTTGTGGATCAATGGAATTGAATTTAAGACCCCAACATTAATCCACACACCTATGAACACCTGATTTTTGGCAAATAACCAAGAATATAAAATTTGGAAAGAGATAGCATCTTCAAGAAATGGTGCTGGCATAACTGGATGGTGGTCTATAGAAAAATGAAAATAGATGTCTATCTATCACATTGAACAAAACTCAAGTCCAAGTAGATCAAAGACCTTAACATAAACCCAGTTACACTGAACCTGATAAAAAAGTAAGTGGGAAGTGCCCTTGAAAACATTGGCACAGGTAATCACTTCCTAAATATAACACTAGTAGCATAGACACTAGGAACAACAATTAATGAATAGGACCTTCTGAAATTGAGAAGCTTCTGTAAGGCAAAGGACATGGTCAATAAGAAAAATGACAGCCTAAAGAATGGGAAAAAGATCTTCACCAACCCTACAAGTGACAGAGGAGTGATCTCTAAAATACAGAGAGAGAACTTAAGAAACTAGAGGCCAAAAAACCGAATACTCCAATTTAAAAACGGTGTTCAGGGCTAAATAGAAAATTCTCAACAAAAAAAATTTCAAATGGCTGAAAGACATTTAAAGAACTGCTCAACATCCTTAGCCATCAGAGAAATACAAATCAAAACAATTCTGATATATCATCTTATTATTACTAAACTGGCTAATATCAAAAACACAAATGGCAGCCTACACTGGAGGTGAATACTCCTCCATTACTGGTGGGAATGTAAAACTGTACAGCCACTTTGGAAATTAGTATGGTGGTTCCTTAGAAAAACTGAGAATCAATCTACCCAATGATCCAGAAATACCACTTTGGGCATATACCCAAAAGATACATTCTTATCCCAAGAGCGTTAACTCAACTATGTTCATAGCAGCATTACTCATAATAGCCAGAACCTTGAAGCAGCCTAGATGCACCTCAACTAAAGAATTAATTAGGTACATTTACACAATGTATTACTATTCAGCAGAAAAAAAAAATGACATCCTGAAATTTGCATGCAAATAGATGGATCTGGAGAGTATCATCCTGAGTGAGGTAACACAGACCCAGAAAGATAGACATGGTATGTACTTAGACATAAGTATACTTTATACATAAAGCAAAGGATAACTAGGCTACAGTCCATAAACCTTGAGCAAGGAGGTAACAGGAGGAAATTATGAGAGACATTCATGGATCCCCTCGGAAGGGGAAATAAAGAAGATCTCCTGGGTAAATTGGGATCATATCGGGGAGCAAGCAAGGGGAGATGGGAAGAGACCATGAGAGAATGAAATGGCTGAGTGGGAGGAGCAGCAGAGAGGGAGAACAAAGAAATAGATGTCTTGATAGAAGGAGTCATTGTGAGGTTAAACAGAAACCTGGTGCTAGAAAAACATCTAAGAACCCACAAGATGTCCCCGGCTAGAACTAAACCACTCAAATGTAGATGACAGAGGAACAGTGTTGGCAGTCTGTGGAGCCTCTTGCAGTAAGACCTGAGTTTATTCCTGGTGCATGAACTGGCTTCTTGGAGCCCATTCCCTACAAAGGAACACCTTACTCAGCCTTGATTCTGGGGAGAGGAACTAGGATCTATCTCAACTGGATATGCCAGAGTGAGCTGATTTACCTTGGGATTCCGTGACCTCCCTGGGAAATGGATGGGAGTATGGAGTGGAGGGAAGGCTGTGGGAGAACAGGGAGGAGGGAATGGAGCAGGACAGTGTGGGTATAAAAAAAATCTTTTTAAATTAAAAAAAAGCCTTCAATAATTAATGGGCTTATTATATAGATTACATAATTCTAGTACAACCTTTGAAATTTTAATGCGCATGCTAAATTAGATGAGCCACAATTTTTCATAAACCATAAGTATAAATATAATTAATTTAGCACCTGTTGTGAGATATTTGATTATACTGTATAAAGCGGTGTCACTGTATTTGGTTTAATAAAAAGCTAATTGGTCAATAGCTAGCAGGAGATAAAGGCAGAACTTCCAGACAGAGAGGTCTCAGAAGGCAGTGTTGCCAGCCAGATCCAGAGGGAACAGGGCATGCCGGAAGAATGGTAAAAACCACAAGCCACACCTGTCAGCACATAAATTAATAGAAGTGGATTAAGTTAAGTTAAAAGAGCTAGTTAAAAACAAACATAAAATATGGCTGAGATTTTATAATTAATAATAACTCTCCATGTCATGATTTGGGGACTGGCAGTCCTAAAAAGCCTGTGACAAGCACCATCCTATTATCATGAAGACATTACTATTTCCTATTTCTTTCTAATTATTTGTGAATAAAGACACATATTTCATGACTTAAGAACAGACTAGCACATGGATTTTTTGCTACATGATGATCACTGTAAAGACTTTTGTTCAGTGTATTGCTATACAGAAAGAACACATCAGTCTAGGGCCCAACAAACAACACAGACTATTCAACGATATTTTGAGAGATAAAAAGAGAGTATCCCAAACAACTCACTTATTAAATGATTGTGGCTGCAATTTCTAAAAGAGACCAGGGATTGTTGCCTTCAAAGATGATTTATAAACCATCTTTGGAGTTCTTGGGGGCAAAAGAGCAATTCTCTGGGAAAGGAACACCAGGAATTGGTACTTTTCTACTTTTAACAAGCTGATCAGGCTATGTGGAACACAGAAAGCTGAGGACGCTTGCTGCTCAAGGATTTCAAGTAACAATAAAAGCTAAACTCTATGCCAGGCACTACTCTGACCTTTGAGTGTGACTCACTCTGCTTTGGCCCCACCATGGTGCTATAAGAAGCTACTGTCATTTTCAAGTTCCAGGTGATGTCACTTAAAGATGCACTTGGGGAATGGGAGATGCAAACACAATATGTTTGATGAGAAGCCATGTGCTCTGTCCTCTACTGTGAGCCTATGTGCTACGTTGATAGAAAACCAAAGTCAAAATCTTTTATAAAGGAACCTTAGACATCCTCCAGTCCAAGAGCTGACAGTGTTATCAATCTTCAATATGGATAGCAAAGACCTAACTTCAGTGTTCTGATTATTAAAAATGTTGCTTTCATATGAGTGTGACATGTTCCAGATGATGAGTAGCTGCCCATTGAACAAATGCTTCTCTATGTATAAGTAAGATAACAAGGCCCTGAAGACTGCATCCTTTATAAAGTGTTACCTCTCACCTGAACTGATGCTGACCTTTCTTCAGTTGATCAATATTTTTATTATCTCTATAAAATAATTAGTTCACCACCCTTTCTTCTCTCTGTTCCTCCTCTGTTTCCCTTCATAGATAGTATATATATATATATATATATATATATGTACTTTATTTATCATTGGTACACATTAATATGTTTTAATAAAATTATTAGGGATAGAAATGTATTATTTGTCTCAGAATTTTATGAAAATATACTATTGGCTATTTATTAAAAACAATCCTCACATAAAAAGTGTTAAAACTTCACCAACTTCACACTGTAAGATTACAGAAATGACCAAAGAATCCATGCTATCCCCAACAATGGAGAGTGTTTACCCGGCTTTGGTGAACTGTGCAGCATCAGTCGACATCATTTTACCTCAAATTACATCAAACATGTGGGCAAGAGGTCTTGGACAACTTATCAGAGCCAAGAATATAAAAACAATTGGTGATTTGAGTACTCTTACTGCATCTGAAATAAAAACTCTTCCTATTTGCTCTCCAAAGGTGTTTAATGTAAAAAAGGCTCTCAGAGTGTACCATGAGCAACAAATGAAATCTCGTGGACTTGAAGAGATCCCAGTTTTTGATATTTCTGAGAAGGCAATAAATGGAGTAGAAAGCAAGCCCCTCTCAACTGATGAAGAAAGGCTTGCCTCAGATTTGATTGATCCTGTGACCTTAGACACACCATTGTCTAAAAATCTTGTGGCACAAATCAGTGCTCTTGCTCTTCAGCTGGATTCAGAAGATCTCTACAGTTACTCTGGAAGCCAACTATTTGAAATGCATGAGAAACTTGGAACTATGGCAAACTCTATAATAAGAAATCTACAGTCACAGTGGAGATCACCAGCCCAGGAAAATTCTTAGTGCTTTAAGAGAAATGTAAAGTTTTTTCACCACCAGATTTTATTTTTCAGCTTTTGGAAATACCTGCACCATTTAAAGAGGAAAACTTTGAAAAGTTGATAAAATAGCAAATCCTGAAAGACAATGAATTATTAGGTCAGTTTTATAAGTTCATTAGCAAAGATGTCCCTACTGTATTTTCTTGGCCAGTATACATAATTTTTAAAGAAATTTAAATGTTACTAATACTTGAAAGCAAATGAGATACATATGCATACTTCCCCCCCATACTTCATACATATTTTGGTGTAGCTTATAATACAAATATTTCACATAAGTTAGAAAAGTTTTACCTACACTTGAACTGATAAAGGTGTATATACTTTTTCAAAATATTTAATTTGTTGTGCCTGGTGAGACACCTATACTGAGATGCAAAAGAATAAGAGTATTTTCTTTAGGTAACACCTGGAGAAAACCTTTGAGAGAAATACCAAGTTTCAACTTGTTAAAAACAATCCTCGCTATCACTAGCAATTTAAGTTATGGCTCAGTATTCATGAGAAAGTATTTTATAATTTGAAAAGTCTTGTTCTATATTGATTCACTAGTCATGATGATGAGGATGTATTACAGCAAACACCTTACTATGGTTGTATAAGACATTTCTGCTAGCTTCACATACATTGTTTTATTCATCAGTAATATTAAAAAGTTCATAAAAGTGGCATTTTACTCAAATGATTAAGCCTACTTGTTTGAGTCTAATGAAAAATTAAAATCCTATGTCCTTTAGGACTATAAATATTTTAAAGAAAAATTTCTTTTGGAAAAGTATTTTATTTAAAAAAACACAATCATTAATATTGGAAAGCTTATGTAGAGGTTTATGGAATAAAATTAATTTGTCATCAATCTTAGAAAGTTTTAACTAGAAGAATTCCCTAACTCCTTTTGAATAAAGAAGGGAGAAAAATAATTAAATGTATCTACTACTGTAGGAAATGCCAACTCTCTTGGGTGCTTTGCATATGTTATTCCAGTTAATTATCACCATAACAATTGATAAAGGGCACCATTAACCCCACCATTGCCCACAATTTGCATATGAAGGAGCTGAGATTCAGGGAAGTTAACTATTTATTATTTTCAAGGTCACATAGTTAATAAGTAAATTAACATCCTATGGTATTTCTTCACACATCTCCAAAGAAAATGCTAGTAGCATATTGATGAGTCAGTGCAATCTGATTTGCATATAAAAATAGAATAGAAGTATGCAAAACCCACTAGAAGCCAATATCTTAATCTTACATGTTGCATTTGCACATAGAGGCAGTTTTTATGGAGATGGCAGTTATTACTGATCATTGGTTTCAGAGAATAAGCATTCTTAGTCAGCAGCTCAAACAGACCCTGGAAACAGCCCTGGCATTTCAGGTAAGGATAGTTCTCTCCCATGATGTCATCAAGATACCTTGGTTTTTAAGAATCATAGACCATTTAGTAACATGCTAATTGAAGAGAATGGGGACTATAAGAGAAATAAATTTGTACACTGGAAATTTTCTTTCAAAATATGGAAAGTTAAATATAAAGTTAATCATTATTAAGTGTCTTTTACCAATGGCAGAAGATTCTAGAAAATACTAAAAGATTATAAAACAAAAGTCTAGTTTGAAGATGCACCACTCACAGAAAAAAAAAAAAAAGAGAGATAGTGGGTGTGACTTTAGGATCACAAAAGGTTTTTAGTTTTCTTCTTAATCTCCACTGCAACAATGAAAATACCTACAAACCAACAGGTAGGAAATCAATCCATTCTCCATTTAAGCCCATGAAGACTCTTCATTTTGCTTTATATAACTGAAGGGTGTGTGTGTGTGTGTGTGTGTACGTGTGTGTGAGTGAATGTGTCTGTGTTACACACTATTCTTGGAGGAAGGGCAGGAAGAAATCCTAAGGGGGGCCATGGTAGAAAAACAGTTACTCTCTCTTTCAAAGCTACGTCTGGAAGAGGGGTGGGGACTATACCAACCCATCATCACGCTGCATGCCAGTCTCACACACGGATGCTTCTCCTTCACATTCTCTGGGAAATTTTCCTCAGATTAGGAAAAGGACAGGAAGCAGGAAGGCAAATCGGCCACAAAAGGCGAGTTTTCACCATTACTGCACAAAGAAAAGCAGAGCGTACTTCCACACAGTGGCAACTCTGCTCTCGGGAGCCTCTCTCCACTTCAGCACCACGGAGAGCGGCACCTCCTCCTCGGCCACCCATGGGGAGCCAGATCCCAGAGAATCCGTGCAGGATTCGGGTCATCTAGAGGAGGGACAGCCTGCGTGTTCTACTCTCGATGTAAGTGGCTATGTTGGCTGATTTATATTTTCTCCGTAAAGACTGCTTTCTCCCTGGAATATGAAATTGAACTTTTATTTATCACCCCTTTTGCAGACATTGTTTAGTGGGGATCTAAGTACGGAGCTGAAATCCTACCTACTGAGTTGGTGAAATATTTCCCTCCTTTATCGAATGTCTAAGTTTACAAGCCGTTTAGAAATAGGAAACCCAGCCTGGTATCTTGGCCCTTTTATGCTGGAGTAGTACAGCTTTATTCCTAGAAGAGAGCATGTGTGTTGTCTCAGCTTCTGCACTACTAAGAGTGTCTCTGGTTTGATTTTAATATAAATGTGGAGTTGGAAGGACAACCATAGCTACATTATAAGAGATTAGCACCATAAAAAGAACTACAGGTGGGGATAAAAGGATTATTTTTGTTGTTTCTTTCCTTATTTCTTTCTTTTTTTCTTATTGCAAATAAGGTCCTGGTGGTATGTTTCCTTTAGGCATTCATTTCAAAATAACAAATATGGCTTTGATAAAAAGATGTAAATCTGGGCAGGGCTTTGGGCATAAGCTTTGACATTAAAGATCACAGAGTCTCTCATTTAAGTTCAAGCTGTAAATTCCCTTATGTAAGGCTGAGTAGCTATAACCAAGATTCTGTGTCATTAATTGTCATTTAATGAATTCAGAGTAGATCTGAAAAAGGCAATAATGACCGGCTCTGTCTGGCTGCAGTCAGTGAATTTTTAACCTCGGAATGCCACCTGCTGGTGGGTCCTCTTTCTAAAACATTGGGCACACATCAAATTTATGAATGAATTCACATAAAATCCAGACTATCTATTATAAATATCATACAAGCCCATTCCCTAAAAATGACTATACAGCAACTTCCTAAGCTTCTATGTCACAGTGCAGTTTCATATTGATTTCCCCAAACATTTGCTCTTTAGCTTAAAGGCATGTATACTAGCCAACTTCTTTAGGCAGTAATTAACCCAGAAAAAAATCAGAACTACATGGTGCCTCACTGTGGCTAATTGTGGTATGAATGTGTTACCTTGGACAAGAACCACCAAGAACTGTTGCTTATGACAAGTAATCATCCCCCTCTCTCTAGTAAATATTCAGCAAGTCATAGGTTTCTCTTTTAGTTTATCCAGACTCTTATCACAGAGGATTGTGTACATTTATTTTATTCCAAGACTAGTTTTAACTTCATCATTTGAGCTGGTTATTTCAGCTCTGTCTGGAACTGTATAAAATATGAGAGACAGACATATAGTTTTATATTCTCTGCAGTTTCAATAGGAAAAAGAGAATAAAAGAAAAACCAAAGACAACAGGCAAAGTACTAGTTAGCCAACTACTAATCCACAGAACAGTTTGTAGACACTGAGAATAACTTCTTCCTAAATGATGTTATTTCTGTGAAAATGAATTACTAATTGAAGCCTTTGACATTCAAAAATACTAGATGATATTTTCCAATCCAAGATAGAAGCCCATCCCACCTTAGCAGAACTGCAGAATAGGCCTTAATACAAGCAGCATGAACAGCAAGGGTGGTCTGCTTGTCCGTTGTAGGGCCTAGCAGCAAGATATCTGAGCTCACAGACACAGTGGAGTAACTAAGCATGTATCTATTTTCTTTTACTCAATACATAAACTTTACCCTCACTAACTTAGGCCTTAGACCCACAATTAATGCAATAAATTTAATGATATTTAATGATACGTGAGTACTTACTAGCCACAAAGAAATTTATATGTAGCATTTTTTTACCTCAACTTCAACATATTAGAAAGATAAAATTCAGAAATAAGGGAAATATCTTTGGAAATCCAGAAAAATAATAAGGAATATGATGAAAAAATGGAAATGCTTCAGTTTTCTGTTCTAGTCAATCAGACCCTAGCAGATAGATCCTCTGATACGAGCTGCTTCCTCACCAAACCCTTAGCATTGTTTACAGCAGTGTTAGTCCCTTGGAGCTGGTCCACTTCAAAACTCATACCTTATTTGTGCAGATCTCACTGAGAAACAAGAAATAGTAACTATAGGACTATCTGTCCCTGTATTTGTTTAAAAAAAAAAGTGGATAGTGGTAATCATTAATACTGGAGCTTTATTATTTTAAAAAAAACCCTAAAGCCCAGTCCAGATCAAGTATTTGAGAATTGACCTATTTTGACTACGTACCATATCCTAAGGGTAGGAACACTAGATGCCAGGTCTACATGCACTGTAAATGAGCAATCCCCTTACCAAGGTTCCTACACTCTAAGGGGAATGTTTGCACACTATATAAACATAGAAGAATACAAGAGGCAGATGCATGACCACAACATAGTAGCTGATTGCAAGAACTAAGAAATCCAACAAAGCATATGCCTCACTGAGGCTGTCCTATCCACACCTTGAATATCTTGGGAAGTGCAGCAAATGTCCTGAAACCTCATTTCCTTGTTTGCTAAATGGGGATAGAAATAGCACCTGCATAATGTCATACTTTCTTAGAATGTAAAATGTTGATGCTGGTAAAGTGTTTGGCCTGAAGGCTAACATGTGGTTAATGTTGATATATATTAATTGTTATGATTGAATAGTCATTTAGAAAGATTGCTAAGTTTATCACACAATAATTTACAACAGTAATTTATATAAAACACTTAGCTGGCACATAGTAAATGTATGTGTGTTTACCATCTCTAGCGTTCACAGTCATTTTAAACAATAGCTGATTGTATCAGCATAAATACAATCCAAACCAACAGAAACAATGGTGTATTTACATGTACCTATGCATAAGGTTTTGATCATCACTGCCTCTAAACTGTCTTGGACACTTGGTCCAAATGTCACTTAATTTTCCATGAATACTGAGGTTTGGGAGAAGACCCCAGAGCATGACTCTTTCCTCACTTTGTGAACTAAAACTCAGAACTTACTCATTAGGAGAGGAAGTGCAGACCCACGCTGGGTTTCCATGGCCACCCAATCTGAATTCTGGATTTTATCTGGTTCTACATTCAGCTGGGGAATGTTACAGGCTGAATTGATTTCAGGCTTGGATGATCTGCATGGAGACCTTTGATGCATATAGCCATGTTAGAAAGAGAAAAAGACAACAGATCTCTCAAAAGTCCTTCTTGAGGCCTTTTCCTCATCATTAATTAAGCACAACCCTAACTCCAAATCCATATGCATGTGCAGCTGAACATGGGGTACAAGAAGTGCTACCTTTGTGGCTTATGCACATCTGGCTTCCTTCAGACTAGCTGATGCACTGGGAAGCAAAGCTTGATTTAAAAAAAAAAAAAAAAAGTATCCACGGGAATTGAGAGGGAGTTTAGTAATCACTCTGAAGGCTTAGTCTCCACTGAAGTTCTCAATGATGCCAATGTCAGTGTACACATTCCGAAAAATGAAAGACACAGTATCCTACCTGAGAAGTTCATTGAGTTGGATCACCCATCTCAATAATATATAGATAAAAGGCTTTTGTGTTCCAAGTTTACTTTTAAGAAAAATGTTAAAGACAACCAAATGCCAGTTGCACTGAGGGACAATCCTTTCCTTCATTGACCCTACAACTGGAATGGGCCCAGCAGAATAACACACTGAGTTCTCAGACTTGAGTCTGACCACCAGCTACTGTGGACTGAATGATTTTTTAATAGGTTGTCTTTTGTGGATTCTGTCCAACCAATGTGATATACATGTCCCAAATTATGAATACTGTAGTATCGAGATTAAATGGCAAAGACATGGTAGTTAAATCTATTTGTAAGTATACAGATGTTTTAAAAGGCCATCATTAAAAGGATGTTAGAACTGGAGTTGGTTGGTCAGAATCTCACAGTGAGATTTAAGGGCTCCAGCAGAATTTGAGTCCTTTCCAGGTCTGCTGTGAAGCCCTCATGTTGGAAGCAGTCACACTAAGTAGCACATCTCATGTTATATGCTACTAGCCATACATGACCAGAAGCTTTATAAGATCTCATTTTTAATTCCAAGCTCAACTAGAAAAGGAAGAGAACTGATCATTTTTCAACATCCAAATAATGCATCTCAAAGCTGAGAGTTTAAAGGCTGTGAAAGACAGGCTTGTTTATCACCTTACATCAGCTTTCAAGGTCATTCAGAAAAATGCATAGCTACCAAGGACAGTTTCCCTCTGACAAATCCCAGCTATGCTTTTACACACTTGCACATGTGCATGTGCCACCCTCTCTCACACACATTCACACACAGTATAATTATGGGAACATCATATGATACCAATCCTCATTGCCCTAAGATTTAGACTTTTCACCTATTTCAGTCTTAAAGGCAAGCACATTAATATTCTTTTTTCTTTTGCTCTGTTTTGCTAAGGTGAAGAATTAACCAATGATATGTAGGTGTTCTTTAAGTCTGTAGGCTTCCATGACTACAATATTCATAGAGTTTGAATTTAGATTGGGTATTTCTGTGTTCCCTGCAAAGTGTTCTCTGCTCTGACTTGGTTCAGTGGTTATTCTATTTCCTTTGAATTTATTCCCCAAGGCTTCTTGCTATGTAATAGCTTGATACCCTTGACCTTGTAGTCTGAACCACTATCCCTCTTGGACATACCTCTAGTGGAATGGGGAGAGAGGAGTGCTGCCATGCTTTCCTTTGTAAAAACAGCTGCTGCTGCCTACCTAACACACAGTTCACACGCTCCTGATGGGAGGGACCACTTCCAGGGTTGATTGTGATGACTAAGTCAAAACAGATGCTCCTGAGAAGGACAGGAATGTATCTTAGAACAGGCTGAGTAATTCTATGAGGAAAATTACTCTTCTGTGGTTTCAATTTCCAATTTCTGTGTGTTTTTGTACCCAGATGACAGGCCTCAAAAGTTAGCTCTTTGAATGAGGGTCAGGGGAGACAGATTTGGTGACAGGTCTTCTCCTCCAAAAGTGTTATAGTAATAAACCTGCACACTATCTGTGCCTTTGTGTCTTGTGGAATGATTGCTCTGGGACACACACTCACGCATGCACACACGCATGCACGCACACCAGGATCTGCCTTTTGTTCTCAGAAGCAGCTTCCTCTGTGAAATTAAGGCACTTTGGGAAGAAAGGGCTCAGAAGATGCTTGTAAACTTGACCCTGACTCTCTTTCCCCTACATTATTTTACCAAAGCATACTTTAGAGTGGGGCAGTTGAAGTTCTCTCCCTGAATCAGCGGGGCTCACTGTCAGGATTTATCCCTGAAGCTGTCTTAGAAGGGGGCTCCCATGATTACTCCTTTCGGTTTTTGCAGATAAAGGAGTTGCTCCACCTTTTCCTACAGTGGTTTTCCCAAGCAGAGTGTGGCCCAGCTGCAGGCAAGATTTAGAGTACCAAGCTCTGATCCCCAGTGCTCCACAGCAGAGATTGGGCCCTGAAGATCTGGAGCAAGTCACAGGTTAAATAAGCAGAAAAGTAAGAGAGCTCAAAATTCCAAAGTCTTCACAGTCACAAACCACCAAGTTTGATTTAAAAGCTTATTTCTTCAGGCAGCTTTAGTGAAGAACCAAGCATTCTGCATGCTACAGACATAATCAGGGAAGCAGAATGGTTCTCTGGGACCATGGGAAACACTTGGGTACTTACTCTGAGACAGACACTCCCTGGATTAAGGCTATGCCATCTTGAATCATTTAGATAGCATGAGTGAAAACAGACAGATAAAGGAGATTCAGGCAGGAATAACAGGGTAAAGGAGACAAAAAAATCCAGTGGTGGCCAGTGATGCTTGTGGTCTAGTCCCTCTATTTTATATAATCTGCTACCTGGAAACTAAATATTCAAGGTCCTGGGGCTAGCTGGAAAGGCCGGATGTGAGCTCAAATTACATTATGACTGCATCTTTCTAGTTTGTCATCTTAAATTTTTGTCAAAGGACAGTGATTTGGCCCGGCAGATAAGGCCTTCATCAGTAGGTCTGACAATGTGAGAGTCTGACGCCTGGGATTCACATGGTAGGAGGAAAAAAGCCAAGTCCTACAAGCTATCATCCGACCTCCACACATGCGCTCTCTCTCTCTCTCTCTCTCTCTCTCTCTCTCTCTCTCTCTCTCTCACACACACACACACACACACACACACAATAAACAGATAAAAGTAAAAAAAAAATATCCTTGGCAAACTCTTGGATGACTCAGCCAAGCAAAGAAGCCTCAAGACTGCTAGGGCCATGTGAATTTCAAAGACTGATGTAGAAGTCCACTTCTGTCAGGACATCTGGAGGATACAAATGCCTCTTGTGTTGGTTTGATAGAGGAACTTCACAAGCTGATGTACACAGAGCTCTTAGCATTGGACCTGGGGCAGGACAGGTTTTCAGTGAATGCTAATGACTGCTGTGAGATCAGCACTAAGTTCTACTCTGTGCTACACAGAATAGAGCAACAAGTTAGAAGTGATCACAGTGTGGAAGCCAAGCTGTTCCTTTTATTGATAAGACTGAATCAGGGTTAGTCTCAATCAGGGTTAGTAGACTCAATCTACTCTTAAGAGGATGTAGTTGACTACCCAAGCAGGCTGATCCCTGGCTTTCGGAAGAGGCAAGATCTCCAGTCCTGCTCCTGGACATACCATGCTTTTGAGTAGGTGCCTGATTTGCCTGAGGACCAGTTGACAAGGTCCACATAGAGAATGACAGCAAATGGAGGAACAGTCCTGTGTGTCCATGCCTGCAGCCTAGCGCTGCTGATTATAGTGCCAGAACTTAGTAAAGGGTGAGAAATGGGAAGTGAAGGCAGCATTGACCATGAGGCCAGTTCCACTGGACCGCCCATTGAGGCTGGGAATACCAAGAGACAGGAAGGGGCAGATGAAACCAACAGTGAGAAGGTTCCAGACTCCTCCACATGTGCCGTACACCCACACTGTGGCACACAAAACCCTGTCCACAGTGTACAGGTAAGAAAGAGAGGGTGCTGCAGAGGACAGTCAAATGACCTGGGCAGTTTGTGGAGCCTCTTGCAGTAGGATCAGAGTATGTTCACGAACTGACATCTCGGAGCCCATTCCCTACAGAGGAACACCTCACTCAGCCTTGATACTGGGGGAGGGACTCAGACCTACCTGGATAAGCCAGACCAAACTGACTCACCTTGGGATTCCTTGCTCTCCTTGGGGAGTGGATGGGGAGAGGAGGTGGGAGAGGCTGAGAGAGGACTGGCAGGAGGGGGGCACAGTGGTAGATATGGGGGAAAAACTCTTTTAATTAAAAAAATTTTAAAAAAAAGCTTCTCAAAAACCAACAACAAGGGTGCAGAGAGGTTACACAGACGAATGAAATGGACAGCCTTGCCTGTTTCCCCACAGCCCACTTCCTGTCACCGGGCTTCTCGATTGGCTTCTCCTCTTTGTCCCAGCCCTCTAACCTCAAGGAAGGACAATAACTAAGTCAGCACATTCTTTCCGTTGATAAAACAAAAACAAAAATCAAAACAAACAAGAACAAGAGTTCAAGTAGTTCAGCCAGTCTTGCCGTAAGTGTTAAAGACAGTGCTTACCGGGATGCCAATCATGACATTCTTAATCCAGTCATCACATTCTTAACTCGGTTTTGGGTTTGCTTTTTGTTGTTGCTGTTATTTCATTTGTTGTCGTTTTGAATAGTACCCAGGCCCCCAGAGAAGTAACCAAGCCTCCTTGCCCTTCTCCTTCAGGTTGGGGAGCAGCACCTTCAAAAACATGCAGCGCAGGCACACCACCTTGAGGGAGAAGGGGCGCCGCCAGGCCATCCGGGGTCCCGCTTACATGTTCAATGAGAAAGGCACCAGCCTGACACCAGAGGAGGAGCGCTTCCTGGACTCAGCTGAATATGGCAACATACCAGTGGTCAGGAAAATGCTGGAGGAGTCCAAAACTCTCAATTTTAACTGTGTGGACTATATGGGGCAGAATGCACTACAGCTGGCCGTGGGTAATGAACACCTGGAGGTCACGGAACTGCTGCTGAAGAAGGAGAACTTGGCACGTGTGGGTGATGCACTGTTGCTGGCCATCAGCAAGGGCTATGTGCGCATCGTGGAGGCCATCCTCAACCACCCGGCCTTCGCACAGGGTCAGCGCCTGACGCTCAGCCCACTGGAGCAAGAGCTGAGGGACGATGACTTCTATGCCTATGATGAGGATGGCACGCGCTTCTCCCACGATATCACGCCCATCATCCTGGCAGCACACTGCCAGGAGTATGAGATCGTGCACATCCTGCTGCTCAAGGGTGCGCGCATTGAGCGGCCCCATGACTACTTCTGCAAGTGCAATGAATGCACCGAGAAGCAGCGCAAGGACTCCTTCAGCCACTCACGCTCCCGCATGAATGCCTACAAAGGACTGGCCAGCGCCGCCTACCTGTCCCTGTCTAGTGAAGATCCTGTCCTCACTGCGTTGGAGCTAAGCAATGAGTTAGCCAGACTGGCCAACATTGAAACTGAATTCAAGGTAACCCTCCAATCGCCACCCTGTGGGCAGGTGGCCCTGGGTCCTATCACATGTATCCATTAGCAAAATGGGTTGTGCACCCATCTAACATGGGACGAAAGACCCTGGATGTTTGTCCGTGGGGTTCACAGTGGGGAAGGGTGGACTGAGTCAGGTGTAGGGCTGGGGAAACGATCCCTAAAAAGGGATGTTTCCAACTACACAAGGCTAGTGGAGAGGCAGTCAGAGAGAGTCAGAGGTAGCTATCGATAGTCTGCTCTGGTCGGGAGCCCAGAAGGTCCTAACACCCAAGGATCTGAAGTTACTAATGGAGGTTGGGTCTTAGTGTTACTGTTTCATTGGGTAGTTTTGATCTTCACATGTACATCTCTATCCCATCCTGGACTGTGGGTCATACAATCAGCTTCAGAATGACCATGATAAGAATTTCAGCTTTTCAAAGAATTTTGGGATAGAGTCTTACTATACTCCTAATTCTGCCTCAGTCTATGTAAGTCTAGGCTTACAAGTATGTGGTACCATACCAGATAGGGTTAGTCTTTCTAAAATCCAGTGACATGCTGCTGTTATTCTGTCAATCAGCTATGACAGAGGCATATAAGAGAGAAAATAAAACTCTTAAGTAAGGGTTGAGTCTGTCACTCCAGTGAATAAGGTCCAGGGTTGTCACTAAATTTAGCCACTGTGAGAATAAATACCTCAGCCTACTGGGCCAGCTCCAAAGCTGGAGACTTGCTCCTAGTGGCTATTACTAGAATGAACTTTCAAATTCACCATCTACTGACTTTTGTTTTAAAAGGGAATATTGGGCCCAGGTGTAGAAATCTCTTTTGGCAAAATATTTTTAATAAGAAGAGCAAACATGTATTAGGTACTTGCTACATGCCAATTAATCACCTGGCTTACCTATGAAATCTTATTTAACCTTGACAACCATGTGTCAAGGTACAGCACCCCTATCTTACATGACAGCAGAGCTAAAAAACACAGCCAAGGAAGCAGGCAGATCCCAACAGCAACTCTTAACCACTGCAGCTAACAGCTCCAGGACCTGAGCTGGCTTGACTCAGTGTATCTCTTTTTGTCAATGCTAAGAAAATACTATGCGCTGGATGCCAAGGAAATACAAGAACTGACACCCAGTCTCACACAGAACTGGCTATCAGGCTTAGAAAAGATGTCACCTACAAGTGAATAATTCCCTGTGCAAACAAGCTGTCAATGTAAGAAGTGTCCCTGCATGGGGTACAATTAAGTAGTTGAGACTGGATCCTGCTTCATGGCAAGAGAGCCTTTGGCCAAGCTGTTCAGGCAGGACTCAAAGGAGCTACAATAGGGCTGGGTCCAGATGAGACAGGTGACAGTGAGATCCACAACAGCCCAAAGTAGGGAGGGGACATAGAAGTTCTGTGTGACTGCCACACAGCTTCCTGAGGCGGGTCACAAAGAGGTGGGGTGTGGGGATGAATAGGGGGAGCAGAGCACACAGGACCCTGCTCATCAGTTTGAGCACTTGGAATGTTCTCCTGGAGGAAATAAAGATCTACTAAAAACTTGAGGCTAAGGTACTGCAATGATGACAGCTAGGGATTTGGAAATGTGCTTGACAGAAAGATGAATTAGAGGCGCAAACTAGAGCCAGAGACAGAGGCAATTTGGTTATGCAACGTGAGAAGAAAGACAGTTGAGAGGAGCTTGTCCCACAAGCCAGGGGTAGCTGGGCTCTGCTACCAGGAGGGTGCAAGGCCACAGGGATCCTGTGATTGTGCTTATTTTATCCATCTGCTCCAACACAGCCCTGTCCGTTGAACCGGAGCTACTTCCAAGATCCCTGGATTGCTCTTGGCCTCATTTGGACAGAGGTGCAGAACAACCCAAAGAAGCTCCCAAGAAACAGCTGTTGCCTTTTTCTTGTCTATCCAGCACCTTAGGTCTTCTGAGACCAAGGACAGCCCAGCAAATGCTGGTGGAGCTTTGCTTATTGCCCGGTGTTCAAGTGGACTCTGGACAGGCTGTGTGGCAGGAATGGCTAAGCCAATTAACTCAGAAATTAATTCTGGCCAAAGGTGGAAAAGCAGGCAAAAAAAATGTTACTAGAACAGATTATGTGGATAATTGCATAGTTCTCTACTATCTCACACCTGAGAGTGCACCAGCCTAAACACAGCAATGCTAGACTAACATTTGGAAATACATCCAAGGGATTTGTTTCTATTATAACAAAATCTGAAGTCTGTCATGATTTAATACACATAATGTCTAAATCTGGTAGATTTATTTTTAAAAGAAAATGGGATATTTGATTTAAAAAATAAATAGTAAAAATTGTGGCCAATTAAGAAAGCTATGAACAGTGAGAAACATCTTCTCCAATGTAGTGGTTCACTCAGGGCAAAGAACTCGCTGAAGGCCATTTACTGGCTGTTAGCACCTTCCTACTTAGCTCATGAGAAATAACGCATTTCAGATGCTGATAAATGGTCCATTATAAATTAACCTAGCTGATCCTTTAGAACTCATTGCTCATTCACCCATCCCTGCACGTGAATTCCCAGTACTATAAATCTCAGAGGGCAGCTTTGCAGGAAGTCAGACTGCAACAAGACAATAAAGAACATAAAGGCACATTCTGCAAAGTACTCACTGAGTCTGCTCTGTTTTCAACTATGTGTTTTAGGTAGCCATATTATGCATATGACCAGATGTTGTCAATTACATAGAGATATCAGAAGATCACTGGAAATAATGACATTTGTCACCCTTTATGTCATTTAAAACATTCTAAAGTGACCTCTAGGCAGGAAACATTATACATAATAAGCCTGAATTCAGTTGCCTTGGCTGGTGTGTTTGGAGTCATTGTAATTAATTAACAGAATCAGGTATGGTAATTAATAAGAAGTGTAACCAATGCCAAGGTCTTGGGTAAATTATAGCTGAAGTCACATGCAGCAAGCCATTATTTTGGTGAAGAGATTATGTAGCCACTCAAGGATTGTCTTAAGTCTAATTGTCTTGGATATAGAAATGTATTAAAATTTGATATAGTCTCTAGAACCAATCATTCCTCAGATGGTACCTAGTGAGTTAATAGGCATTCTGGAAATATTTGATGAAGAAAATGAAGGAATTCCCCAAAGAAAAATCAGTCTAGCTACTGGGGCATCTGATTCCTCAGTATGTGGTTTAATGGTGTCATATATGTGCATTAATATATGAGTTAATGGAGGCATTTCATATGCATTGTAAATTTGGATAGTTCTAAAGAAGGCCATAAGCTTGGTGGTTATTCTAGTTAACTTTCTATTGCTGTGATAAACACTACAGCCCAAAGCAATATGGGGAGAACAGGGCTATGACTGCTTACTCATCACAATCCATCATCAAGGGAAGCCAAGGCAGGAACCAGGGTCAGCAACTGAAGCAGAGACCACAGAGGCATCCTGCCTTTGCCATGCTCTCCCTAGCTTTCTTAGCTACCTTTATATACAGCCCAGGATGAATGATGCTGCCATCAGTGGGCGGTGCCCTCCCACGTCTATCATTAATCAAGAAAATGCCCTACAGCCATGCCCACACACCAATCTGATGGGCACAGTTCTTCAAGTGAGGTTCCCTCTTCTCAGGTTCTCTAATTTGTGCCAAGTTGATAAAAACTAACGGGCCATCACAGTGGAGGAATGAAGCCCATACACTAAATAACTGGGGATTGACTATATGCTATACTGTGTGGTGTTTGAAAGGCAAAGGTGTGTGTGTGTGCACATGTGTGCATGCATGCTCATGTTTCTTGGCTTTCCTTAAAGTGAGTGTTGGAGACAGTGTTGCCTGATGGAGTGAGGAGCAGCACTACTGAGTGACATCAGAGCTTTGGGAGGAACGAGGCAGTGTGGGATGCCAGCACTCTCTTGCTCTTTCACATTTTGCTACATTTAGGAGCATCTATGTTCCTAAATTATAGAAGGAAAGAGTCTGTCTGTGGTCTGTCTGTGTGTCTGTCCCTTAGTGCTTGGCTATCCTGAAGATGGACAGAAGTGGCACTGAAGGGGCTTAGTGCCAGCTTAGAGGCCTCCTGTGCTTCAGCCTAGAGCTCAGTGGGCAAGAGTAGGAGGCAAGAAGGTAAACTGTAGCCTCATCTAGTTAGAGTGTTAATGACCTTTCTGTGCATCAATGGATTCTTAACCACACGTATTATGAAAAACAGATGATGAATTATGTATCGACGTTTATGCTGTCATTTTAAGATCCATTAAAAAAAAAGCGCTCGGGTCTAAAATACCTCAAATTAAAAATGCAAATAATGATAAATCAGACGGATTTACCACCTGCTGTGACTCAGGCATGCCCTCTGCGGAAGGTAAAGAGTTGAGATGAGAATCTGCAATCTGCTGGGAACTACTGGAAGGGACAAGGCAAGGGGGGAGGGAGCTCATGTCTGTCTCCTGATGCTGAGAACCCAGAGGATATTTGAACTGTGGCCAGCTGGAGCCAGGAGCCAGGAAAGTGAGTCAAGGTCCAGCCTGAGCCAGGGGAAAAGCTGAGCAAGCCTCAGTGTTTGAATCAATTTCTCACATGCTTTGGATTTTTAAATTGTATAAACCAACACCCTAGGAAAACACATTTCCTTGAAGCTGGCTGGTAGTATAAACAGATGTCTGCTTAATATGCAGGAAACAGCTTGAAAATTCTTTTGCTTTCCATTTGGGAAAATATTTTTTTAAGCTGTGAGGGTTGCAGGTGTTAAAAGGAAGGTGTTTTTTGTGGGTTGGGTATGTGTGGAGGAGAATCTGGCAAAAGAAAGTCCTCAGAGTGCTTGCTTTTATATCCTCCCTGATGCCCCTGGGGGTGGGTCTGAGGTGCCACGACAGCCATGTGTGGGAACATCTGACAATAGGAGAGCAAGATCTCAGGTGTCTCTCTGTCAGTGCACCGAGCCTGCCCCTGGCTAAGCACAGGCAGATGTGGTCCCAGCATATGCGGGGGAGGTCCAAATGTGCTTGTCTGTCAGTAGTCTACTTCAGGGCAGTGCTCACAGGCCCCTGTGCTTAAGAACAAGACCTGGACAGTGGCTTAGTGTGGGAAATAAAAAAGAAGGCAACTGCTTTAGGCCATGCTTTTGTCCATTTTACTGTCTGAGAGTCCGGAGGGGCAGGTGGACAGAGCTTGCACTAATGATGTATCGTCGAAGGAAATCGGCTACTCAGTGTGCCTCTTAATGACAGTTGTTCACTCACAGATCAAAAAGGGAACATGAAATCAGAAGCTGTGGCTCCTCTAGGTCTGTGCTGTCAGGAGCATCAGTGTAAGGGATGAAGAGCAGGTTGGGCAGGCATCTAAGTGGACAAAGGAGGCCTCTACAGTAGGGAGGTGGGGGAAGGGCACAGGTTCCAGTGGTCACCCAGATAGCCACGCTCTACATCTTCCTTCCGTGCAGAGTAAGATTGAAGAACTGGGTCCTGAAGTCATCATGACTCACATTTTCTGACTCCCACTAATTGAGGATTCCAGCACCATCCCAAAGTTCACTTTCATACCTTAAATTGGAGAGTGGGAAGGCCGGGGCATGTGTAACTGGTCTGGTGGATGCTTACTTCCCCATCTAAGCAGTCGCCCTCTCTCTCTGAGATGTCAACTCATGATGGGCCATATGCAAGGACTTCGGACACCTCATCCCATGTATTGTCCAGAAAATCCTCACACCCATCTGTGGCTCATCGAGTATGTCCCCAGAGACAAGTAGACAAGTGGAGGGAATTTCCCTGAGGAGAAATCGGTGTTGATGAGATCAGGAATGTAAGGACAGGAAGCTGTCTGCATCGAGCCTCACACAGTGGCACTGCTGACAGAGGATGTCCCTTTGGTTTCCTACGGGCTCAGCAGCACGGCTATTCCTTCCAGTGAACACAGCTTATGTTTCAGTACCTCCTCTTTTTAGAGGGTCTCCCCAATTTCAGCTAAGCTTCCCACCCCCTTAGAAGATCTTTGTAGAATAAGAAAAAATATCTAGGCTGTACATGTGAGCTTCATGATTAGAAATGAGCCGAGGGAGTATTTTCAACTGGAAAAGTTCAGACACTGAAATTGGATAAGCTAAGAGTGCTACTAAAATATCACCATGAAAAGAAATTGTGTGGGCTGGGGAAAGACAGCAAAGAAGAAGGAGGCAGAAGTGGGCAAGCAGTGCCCCAGCCAAACACACAGATTAGCTTTTGAAAAATATCTCTATGGAAAATATTCACATTACAATATCACACACACACACACACTATTTCCCTCAGATGTGTAGCTGTCAGTCTGAAATATCAGAGATCTAAAGAAAATGGCGATGGTTCTTCAAGGAAATTAGCCAGTGAGAAGAAACACAAATTAAATCAAACGAGAAGCAAAGGTCACGATGCCTTGCAGACTGATCATCTTATCTGTACAAACTGTCAGGGTGGAGGCACGTGTTTTATTAGCAGTTGATTATTAATGTTTTGTTAGCAGTCATCCACATTTATATTAAATATAAAAAAGCATGTGCTGGATGGGAAGTAGGATCTAGAGACTCACAGATGGCCTGTAAGTTACTCTTTGAAAACTCAGCCTCTGACCCTGAGCCTGATGCACAGACTGTAGGCTAGGGGCAGAGATAAAGTGATGATATTATCTGGGGAAGAGATGGGCATGCTGCTGAGAGTCATAAAAATAAGCACAGAATCCAAAGTGAGGTTTTTGTTAACATGGTAGGACAGCTGACTCTGTGTTGGGAGATGGTGCATGCTTATAGAGTTCTCCCAGAAAGTAATGCTTAACTGAAACCCAAGAGCGTGAAAAGGTAATGGGAGACTAGAAGAGGAAAGGGGTTCCCAGCCCAGAAAAGGCCAGGAGCTCATGACAAAGAATTGAGAGGCTCATTCCAAGAATGTGAGCATTTTGGAACAGATCTGCTGTAAGAGTTAAGGAAGAGGAGCAGGTGACAGGGGTGCTGATGAGAACCACAGGGGTCATGGCTGGAGCTGGGCCTGGCAGCTGTTAGGTGGACACTGAACCAATGGATAGACACTACAATGGGTGAGCGATTGGCTCTATCTGTAGTTCAGAAGAAACCAATCTTCTTGATGTAGACATTGGGTGTGGGCAGACAGGCTGGAAGGTGTTAGGAGACTGCTATTGATAGACACACTACTCCCTGGAAGGGGATGAGTGGCACATGGCTGAAGTACGAGCATCACACCTCAGTGAACAGATGAGTCACCATAGATGAAGAAGCCACACAATGGAGGACATGACAGCTACCACTTGAACGTCTTTCTTGTGATGAGTTTCCAAGGGCCATGATTTGGTGCCGGGATCTCTCACTGCTGACAGAAGCACAGAGAGGGGAGGCAGAGTAGAGTCAGCTCCTCGGCTTCTCCTTCCAACTCTCTTGATGTTTTCCCTCTAACTCACTTTATTTTTTAAATTTATTTTCCCTTACAGTTTATATACCCCAGCAAATTCTTTCAAGCAACATAAAAATTGCAATGTGATTACATTCTATTTTTCAAGTGAATGATTACAATGAACACAAGCAAAAAATTACATACTACAGGTAAAAACAAATTATCCCCAAGAACCCATGTACATTCATATCCAAGAAACTTGTTATAGATTAACAGAGTATAAGCAAGCAAGTTATTTTTCTCAGCCAGTTCTTTTACTGGAAGGCTGCATTTTGTGGTTATAAAGAAAAGACCAATCATTTTATCACTTATGTCAAAAGTAACCTTATAAAAAATCTTAGAAGAATCACAAATCTAAACTTTTATATATGAAAAAGAACGAGTCAGCTCTGTTTTAAATCTTCAGGGTATATACTCACTCATCAATAGTTTTTATATCAGGAAGCTGAGGGCAGAAATGGGCACAGGAATTAATCATCTCATCCTAAAAAGAAAGACATGCCAGCTAATAATAATCGGGCTGCTTTGTTTTTGTTCCATGATCTTAAGGAGCCCCTCTCTCAGCCATGTGACTTTCTAAAACTTTAGATTGCCTTCTTGGGTTTTTCACCTAAAGCTATTTGACAAAA
Source organism: Sigmodon hispidus (assembly GCA_004025045.1). Lineage (NCBI taxonomy): Eukaryota > Metazoa > Chordata > Mammalia > Rodentia > Cricetidae > Sigmodon > Sigmodon hispidus. The sequence continues at coordinate 2,473 of PVIH01021661.1, read as the reverse complement.
AAAAACCATCTTAGTCTAACCTTGTTATTTTCTAAGCTTTGTTTCAGCCATGATGCACTCCAAGACCTGTGAACACAACTCCCAACATTAAGGTTAAAAGAATTTAATCCAGCTGGGCTCCTGGAACTCAATTGTTTTCCTTAATCCTTAACCTAAACCACAGTCTAAGTGGCTCCTGGAAGAAGCTCATGTGTCCTGGCTGTGTGACACATCCTTGTTGTATTGCTGGTCTTCTAGAGCCTTTGCTTTATCAGAGGCAAGGCTAACATTTTATCCTACCTTTATATATGTTAATTTTTGCACTAACTAACTCTATCATAATCCCTTACTATTAAAAACTCTCAATCATCAAAATCCTGTTTAAACTAATCCTATTATATATAAAATAATAGCTTCAGTTAAACAGTACAGCTTAGGAGGAAATCATCTTCATAATATTCCACAGGTAAAAGTGTCCACTAGAATGGCGTATTTGCAAGAGATGATCATACTACATTACAGGCAGTGGAGATCTCCCCCATGCCCCTTCACACCATGCCAGATACCAGAGAAAAATGGCTGCAGCAAACATGCAAAGACACAGCAGTAACAAGAAACATTCTGGGGCCAAGGCTCTCCTGCCTATCTGAGATTTACACATCTAGTGCACGAATTGTAGATGGTATTTAATGAAAACCCAGAGCCAACTATTGGGGGAAAGCTGGAATATCAGAGAGAAGAAACAGACCACAGTCAGTTGTCACCCAGACAAGTTCTCAGGCCGAACAGAGTAAATGTTATCTTCAAGAGTCCTCAGCCTGACTGGTTGCTCCTACAGAATGCTTGACTGTCTGCCTTAAATATCTTCCCCATGCTGTTGTTTCACTTCTGGGTTCAACTCTGCATCATAATCCTAGAGTTAGGATTAAAAGTGTAAGCTACTACTGCTTGGTTGTTAGGCCTTGAACTCACAGAGACACAGAAAGATCTCTGTCTCCCTAGTGATGGGATTAAAGGTGTGAGTCACCACTCTCTGACCCTCATGGCTTGACTGTGGGTGATTTTGTTCTCTGATATTCCAGTCTGATTTTATTAAATATAATAAATATCACCACACACATTAGGATGCTGTTTCCTGATGGGCCAATCCCCTGAAGTCAATTGCCATCTGCAGCTCCTCTAAGAACTGCCAGCCAACAAAGACTGAGCATGAGTATGGCCTTCCTGTCACTTCTGGTAGCTGGTATCAGTTTTTAGCTTGTCAGTGCATCTCTCCAGTCCCTGTCACTACTGTCATGGGAAAGGTCCCTGTGTGTCTGTGTTCTTTTCTTGGGAGTACAGCGGTAATTCTAGATTGAGGGCTCACCCTTCTACAGTAGGGCTTTGTTATAATTAGTTCTACCTGCCACTACCTCATAACAAAATAAGGTCACATGCTCATAGTTCAGGAAGGACTTGCATTGGGTGAGTGCAAACTCCAACTTCCTTCACTAGGGGAAAGGTCTGAAGATGAACTAGAGGAGACCAAGAATCCAGCCTGGACTTCAATGGAGGGCCAAGAGAGGCAGCCTTCACACTCCTAGGAAGGCAGAGCCAGTGCCACATTAGGTCAGTCTGGCGGAAACAAAGGGCTGCTTTCTCATGCTGTCACCCACGGCACACACCCAAGTTAGGACAACACTCAGTAAGCATCAGTTCCTAGAAAACTCTGCAAACACCATCAACAAGACCAAATCTGTGTCAGTCCGATGGCTTCCCACTCTAGAGCAGGTCTGTGGGAGTCCAGAGCCAGTACATGAGAGAGGACTCGCCTGAGGAGATAGCAATGAAGGAAGATGGTGGGGAAATGACTGCTCATCTGTCCATCCCACTCCAGGGAGGGAGTTCTCAGACACAGATTTTACACAGCAAACGAAGTTGTTTCATTATAAATCAACCCATTCACTTCATTTTTCTTTAGCTTGTTCTCAGTATTGCTGTAGTGTTTGGATTTTGGACTACATGCAGATAAGAAGAAATGTTTTTATATAGCCCACAAGTCATGAGAGGCTGGTAAATGCTACTTCAACCCCTGGGTAAGAAAGAGTCCATTTTATGCCAATCAAGAAATCAGAGAACTACAGTTGCCTGAAAAGTGAAAACTCTGTCACTCAAATGTAACAAACCAGAAATCTCTTTTGACATTGATGAACTAAATGTCTGTCCTTTTTTCCATTTATAAACCATAGGATTAGAAACAACTGTACATGTCACACACTCAAACCCAGTATAGAGACAAGGTGCCCTGAGATAAGTGATCCTCACAATCCTAGCACAGGCTCCGTTCAAAGCCAGAGCAAAGAGATGGACGCATGTTTCCATTTAGTGAGTAAAAAGGAGCAGTTTCCTCCATCTGCCCTCCCCCACTGCAGTCACAGCCTGTCTGCCCTCCCTCACTGCAGTCACAGCCTGTCTGCCCTCCCTCACTGCAGCAAGCCTCACCTGCCCTCCCCAC
>PVIH01021660.1:0-29148 GCA_004025045.1 Sigmodon hispidus | reverse complement strand
TAAGATTGCTACACATATATTTACTTTGTGTTCAGCTTTCCCTCTGAATTTTTTTTCCATCCCTGTATATCCTTATTCAAGGTCCCTTCCCCCTCCCACCACATCAGGTCATTTTTTCTTCTCCACAACTCCCCATCCCCTCCCTGGGCAGGCAGCAGACAGTCCTATGGTCCCACTGACCCAATAATGCTTAGTTCAGTCTCCACTCCTGGCAAATCCAGTTTTGTCCCCCCTCCCTCAAGAGTGAGTCTGGTGTTCCTATAGATGGAGTGGGATCCGAAGGGTCAGTTCAGGGTGTTTCTGATCCCAAGCTGTTCAGTGGTTATGGTTTGCAGCTTGGGCATGCTTGGCTTTTTTTCTTGTTTGTTTAGAGACCACTAATGAGTGAGTACATCCCCTGCTTATTTTTCTGAGTTTGTGATACCTCGCTCAGGAGGATATTCTCCAAATCCATCCATTTGCCTGCGAATTTTAGGATATCATTTTTTCTTACTGCTGAGTAGTATTCCATTGTGTAGATGTACCACAGTTTGTTAGTCCATTCTTCAATTGAGGGACATCTAGGTTGTTTCCAGATTCTTACTATTACGAATAATGCTGCTATGAACATAGTTGAGCTAATACCTTTGGAGTGTGAATGTGCCTCTTTAGGGTGTACACCCAGAAGTGGTATTGCTGGGTCCTTGGGGAGATTGATTCTCAATTTTCTGAGAAACCGCCATATTGCATTCCAAAGTGGCTGAACAAGCTTACACTCCCACCAACAATGGAGGAGTGTTCCCCTTGCTCCGCATCCACTCCAACATAGGCTGACCTCAACTTTTTTTTTTCCTTCTTTATTTTGTATTTATCAAAAAAAAGAAAAAAAAACAGTAAAAAGAATTTAAAATGCAGAAGAGTTAACAATAACTATACAGAGGATAAGGATCATAAGCATGGCTGACCTCAACTTAAACCAGCCACTTTAAACTTGATAGAAAAGAAAGTGGGAAATACACTTCTACGAATTGGCACAGGAGACCACTTCCTAAATATAACACCAGTGGCACAGACACTAAGACCAACAATCAATAAGTGGGATCTCCTGAAGCTAGGAAGCTTCTGCAAAGCCAAAGACACTGTCAATAGGACAAAACGACAGCCTACAGAATGGGAAAAGATTTTCACCTACCCTACAAGTGATAGAGGACTGATTTCTAAGATATATAAAGAGCTCAAGAATCTAGAGCTCAAAACCTTGAATAACCCAATCAAAAAATGGGGTACAGATCTCAAAAGGGAATTCTCAGCAGAGCAACTACGAATGGCTGAAAGGCACCTGAAAAAGTGCTCATCATCTTTAGCCATCAGAGAAATGCAAATCAAAACAACTTTGAGAAGTCTTTGATTTTATGAAAAGATTTATCAGCAACTATGTGTATAATCATGTGTTTTTTTTCCTTCAGTTTGCTTATATGATGGATGACATTTAGTTTTATTTATGTTGAACTATTCCTGCATTTCTGGGATGAAGCCTACTTTATTGTGGTGGATGATTTTTTTTTTATATGTTGCTTACAGTCCACCAGATTTTTTGCATTAATATTTATGAGGAAAATGGGTTTGTAATTCTCTTTCTTTCTTGTCTTTCTTTCTCTGTCTTTGATTGGCTTGGGTATTAGGATTATTGTGGCCTTATAAAAAGAGTTTGTCAATACTTCCTCAGTTTCTATTATTTGGAACAATTTTAGCAGAAATCTTGGTATTAGTTCTTCTTTGACTGTCTGGAAGAATTCTGCACTGAAACCATCATGACCTGAGCTCTTTTATACTCAGGAGGCTTTGAATGGCACCTTCAATTTCCTTTTGAGTTATAGGTATGTTTAGGTGTTTAATCTGATCTTGATTTAATTTTGATAAATGGTACCTGTGGAGAAAGCTGTCCGTTTATTCTAGGTGTTCCATTTTTGTGAAGTATAGATTTTTAAAGTATGACCTGATAATCCTCTGTTTTTCCTGGGTATCTGTTGCTATGTTACCCTTTTCATTTCCGATTTTGTTGATTTGGATAATTGCTCCCAACCTTTTGGTTGGTTTGAATAAGAGTTTATTTATTTTGTTAGCTTTCTCAAAGAACCAACTCTTTGATTCATCGATTCATCATATTGTTCTTTTTATTACAATAGTATTGACTTCAGTTTGATTATTTCATGCCAGCTACTCTTTCTACGTGAGTTTGATTCTATTTGTTTTAAGGTCTTCAGCATGTGCTGTTAGTTTCCACAGTGGGATTACTATAGGTTTTTCATATAGGCATCTAGTGCTATGAATTTTCCTGTTAAGACTGCTTTCTTTTTTTAAAAAAATTTTATAACCTTTTTATTTATTATTTGATGATTTTACATCCTGCACCTCATCAAACACAGTTACCAGACCTCTCAGATTCTTTCCCACTTGTATAATCTCCCATTTGCAAAAATGCATATTCATGATGCTCATTTACTTGCTGGGTCATAATTAAACTCCCTATATCCAGACTGTTAAAGAAAACAAGGCGTTCTTCACCCTTGTCACTGCCAGAGGCCATCAATGCAGAAGTGAGGCACTTTGTCATTTAGTAATGTTCTAGTCTTGATTTTTTCTGTACAATAACATTTCTCTCTCTCTTTTTAAAATTCTCTAATGATTGAGTACATTCTTTGCTTCTCTTTCTGGGACTGTGATACATCACTCAGGAAGCTATTCTCCATATCCATCCATTTGCCTGCAAATTTTAGAATATCATTTTTTCTTACTGCTGACTAATAATCCATTGTGTAGATGTACCAGTTTCTTAGTCCAATCCTCAATTGAGGGGCATCTAGGTTGTTTTCAGGTTCTTGCTATTACAAATAATGCTGCTATTAACATAGCTGAGCTAATGCTTTTGGGGTGCAAATATCCCTCTTTAGGATATATGTCTCAAAGTGGTATTGCTGGGTCTTTGAGGAGATTTATTGAAAGTTTCCTAAGAAACTACCAAACTATTTTCCAAAGTGGTTGAAAAAGTTTACACTCCCACCAAACATAGAGGACTGTTTCCCATGCTCCACAACTTCTCCAGCATAGGCTGTCATTTGTGCTTTTAACATTATCCATTCTGAAACATGTAAGGTGGTATCTCAAAGTTGTTTTGATTTGTATTTTCCTGATGGCTAAAGATGTTGAGCATTTTTTCATCCACTTTCAACCACATCTTTCAGTCATTTGTAATTCTTCTACTGAGAATTCCCTTTTTAGTTCTGAAACCCAATTTTTGATTTGGTTGTTCAAGGCTTTGAGCTCTTGTTTCTTGAGTTCTCTATGTATTTTAGAGGTCAATTCTCTGTAACTTGTAGGGTTGGTGAGAATATTTTCCTATTCTGTTTTCTGACATTTCATCTTATTGAAAATGTCCTTGGCATTACAGGATCTTCTGAGTTTCTGGAGGTCCCACTTATTGATTGTTGTTCTTAGTGTCTGTGCCACTAATGATATATTTAAGAAGTGGTTACCTGTGCCAATCCATTAGAGGGCAATTCTCACTTTGTTTTCTATCAAGTTTAGTGTGGCTAGATTTATGTTGAGGTCTTTGATCCATTGGGATTTGAGTTTTGTGTAGGGCAATAGGATTGGATATACTTGCATTTTTCTACATATTACCATCCACCTACACCAACACCACTTGTTGAAGATATTATCTTTTTTTCCATAGAATATTTTGGGTCTCTTTGTCAAAGATCAGGTGTTTATAGGCATGTGGTTAAATGTTGGGTTCTTCCCTTTGATTCCAATGATTCTCAAGTCTGTTTTTATGCAAGTACCAAGCTGTTTTTATTACTGTAGCTCTATGGTATAATTTGAAGTCAGCGATGGTAATGCCTTCTGAGGTTCTTTTGTTGAGCAAAATTGTTTTGACCATTCTGGCTTTCTTGTTATTTCAAATTAAATAAAGTATTGTTTTTCAAGGTCTGTAAAAAATTGTGCTTGGCTTTTGGTGGGAATTGCATTGAATCTTTCGATTGTTTTTGGTAAGATTGCTATTTTTAGTTGGTTGATCATACCTATCCAGGAACATGGGAGATATTTCCATTTTCTCATATCCTCTTCAATTATTTTTGTCAGAGATTTAAAGTTTTCATCAAACAGATCTGATACTTCTTTGATTATAGTTACACCGAGATATTTAATGCTATTTGAAGCCCATATAAAATGTTTGCCTTATTTCTTTTTCACCCCTTTTATCTTTATTGTATAAGAGGGCTATTGATTTATTTGAGTTAATCTTGTATCCTGCTATATTGATAAAGGTGTTTATCAGCTGTAGAAGTTCCCTGGTAGAATTTTGTGGTTCACTTATGTATGCAATAATGTCATATGCAAATATAGATAGTTTGCCAACTTCTTTTCCAGTTTGTTCCAATACCTTAATTATGTTTAGATATTTTCCTTGTATTCCTGATATCTCCAGGACTTTTATCATAAAGGAGTGTTGGATTTTGTCAAAGAATTATTTTAGCATTTAAGAAGATGTCCTTGTGTTTCTTTTTTTATTATTATTCTGTTGGTTTATATGATGGATGACATTCACAGTTTTCTATATGTTGAACCATCCCTGCAATTCTGGGATGAAGCCTATTTGATCGTGGTAAATAATTTTTATTTATGTTGTTGCATTTGGTTTGCCAGAATTTTCTTGAGAATTTTGCCTCAATATTCATGGGAGAAATTGATCTGTAATTCTCTTTCTTTGTTATGTCTTTGAGTGGCTTCTGTACTGTGGCCTCATAGAAAGAGTTTGGGAGTATTCCTTCAGTTTCTACTATATGGAACATTTTGAGGAGTACTGTTATTAGTTCTTCTTTGAATGTCTGGTAGAATTCTGCAGTAAAGCCATCTGGCCCTGGGTTTAGTATATTTGGGAGCCATTTAATGAAAGCTTCAATTTCCTTAGTGTTATTGGACTGTTTACATCTTTAGTCTGATCTTGATTTAATTTTGGTAAATAATACTTGTCAAGAAAGCTGTCCATTTCTTTTGGGTTTTCCTTTCCGTGGAGTATAGATTTTCAAAGTATGACCTGATAATTCTCTGGATTTCCTGGGTATTTGTTGTTATGTCACCCTTTTCTTTTCTGATTTTGTTGAATTGAATACTCTCTCTCTGCTTCTTGGTTAGTTTGGATAAAGGTTTATTTATCTTGTTGACTTTCTCTAAGAACCATCACTTTGATTCATTGATTTTTTTTTTTTTATTTTTCTTTTGGTTTCAATTGTGTCGATTTCAGCTCTAAGTTTATTTTCTGCTGTTTATTTACTTTTTCTATGTGAGTTTGCTTCTAATTGTTCCAGAACTTTCAGCTGTGCTCATTTTTCTATTTTGTGTGATTTCTCTATTTTTTTGATATAGAAATTTAATGCTATGAATTTATCTCTTAAGATTGCTTTCATTGTATTCCATAAGTTTGGGTATGTCGTGAATTTCTTTTAATTAAATTTGAGGGCATCTTTCATTTCTTTCTTAATTTCTCCTTGACCCAGAGTTGATTCAATTGAGTTATGTCTAGTTTCCATGAGTTGCTAAGCTTTTTGTGATTTTTTATGTTTTTGAACTCTAACTTTAAGCCATGGTTGTCTGATATGGTACAAGGTATTATTTCCATTTTTTTATATCTATTGATATTTGCTTTGAGACCAGTTATGGTCAAGTTTAGAGAAAGTTTGATGTGGTGCTGAGAAATACGTATATTTCCTTATGTTTGTGTGGAAGCTTCTGTAAATATCTATTAAATCTATTTGCATCATAACCACTGTTAGACCCCTTATTTCTCTGTTGATTCTCTGGTTGACCTATCCAAGGGTAAAAGTGGGGTATTAAAGTCTCCTATGATTATAGTGTGAGAATTTATGTGGGGTTTGAACTTTATTATTATTTCTTTTACATTTGTAGTTGCCCTTATATTAGGGATATAAATATTCAGGATTGAAATCTCATCTTGATCAATTTTTCCTGGGATGAATAAGTAATATCCATCCTTGTCTCTTATAATTGATTTTAGTTTGAAATCTATTTTGTTAGATATTAGGATGGCAACACTAGCTAAATTTTGGAGGCCATTTGATTGGAAAGTCTTTTCCCAACCCTTTACTCTGAGCCTGTGTCTGTCTTTGAGGTTGAGGTTTGTTTCTTGCATGCAACAGAAGGATAGTTTCTGGTTTTGTATCCATCATGTCAGGATATGTCTTTTGATAGGTGAATTGAATCCATTGATATTAAGGGATATTAGTGACAACTGATTGTTATTTGTTGCTATTTTTAGTGGTAACTTGTATATATTTCCTTTATTTGGTCTAGTCTTCTGTGAGATTTTTGATTGTTTGTGGTTTCACGGTTCTATATGGGATCCTTAGGTTGGAGTTTTCCCTCTAATGCTTTTGAACGGCCACATTTGAAGACAGTTATTGTTCAAGTTTGATTTTGTCGTGAAATATCTTGTTTACTCAATCTGTGGTTATTGATACTTTTGCTGGTTATAAAAGTCTGTGTTGGCAGCCATACTTTTTTAGTGTCTGTATAACTTCTGACCAGGACCGTCTTGCTTTCATTGCCTTCATTGAATAGTCTGGCATTGTTCTGATCTTTATAAGCCCTTTCTTTTGCAGCTGTTAAATTTTTTTCTTTGTTCTGTATGTTTTCTGGCTTAATTATTTTATAGTGAACAGACTTTTTTGAGGTGTATAATCTATTTTTTGATCTGTAAGCTTCTTGTAACTTTGTAGGCATTTCCTTCTTTAGGATAGGACAGTTTTCTTTTATGATTTTATTGAATACATTATCTGTGCCTTTAAGGTGATATTTTTCTCCTTCTATTCCTATTCTCAGCTTAGGTTTTCATAGTGTCTCAATTTTTCTGAATGCTTTGTGTTCTGGCATTTTTGGTTTTTGTGTTTTACCTGACAGATTTATCTATTTCAACTCTTGAGACTTTCACTCCAGAGCTTCTTTCTTCTATCTCTTGTATTCTGTTGGTTACGCTTATATCTGTAGTTCCAGTTCTTTTCTCCAGATTTTCTATTTCTAACTTTGCCTAATTTTGTTCCTTTTTATTGCTTCTACTTCAGTTTTCAGTTCCTGGAATGTTTCTTTCATTTTTTGGTTTTTTTTTTTTCATGGTTTTCCTCCAAGGATTTGTTCATCTCTTCCATGTTTTTGTTTGCATTTTCTTTTATTTCTTTAAGGCAATTTTTTATATCCTTTTTTAAGTCTTCTATAATTCTCATAAAGGTATTTTTGGTGTTGTTTTCTCTTCATTACTCTGTTCAGGTTTTGGTGTTGTAGAACCACCAGTTTCATCTGGTGTTGCTTTGTTGTTCTTTATATTGTTATATGCATTCTTTACTGGTGTCTGCACATTGCTTTGGTTGTCCATACTTAATCAGCTCTTAATCAGTATGGCTAGAATGCGTGTATTTTTTTCTGTCTGCTCTGAATGTGGGGTTTGTACAATCTCTGACTCTGCTCTAGACATGGATCTGTGTTTCAAATGTGTTTGTCCATCTATGAAGAAGCAGTTTGCCCTGTAGGCACAGCCCTGCAGTAGGAGGTCCCTTCTGCTAGGGATTGCTGTGAAAGGCCCCTTCCAGCTGTAACATAGGGCCTGTCTACTAGTGAGAGTCTGAGATCAGGGCCTTGGATGTGACGGGGGGGGGGGGGAGATGGGATGGGATATATTCTCTGTGAAGGTGGCCCTGGAACAGAAGTTCCCTCACCTCTGTGTTTGCTCTGAAACAGGTTTGGTGTCAGTCTGCTTATAATGATGCAGATCTCCCTGTAATGTGTTTTAAATGTCATATTCCTAGTTCAGTAAATGTTGATATGAGTTTATATTTTCTCCTAAACTTATTTAAAAGTATAAAGATTTAGAAAGCCATTAGTACTACTGACATATTGACATTTTTGGAAGTTCAAAAGGACAAGAATCCAATTTAAATTGGACATAAATTAACCCACACATCCATAATTTTATCAATTTCCACTTGATTTTGAGGGACTGTTTATTTCTGATTGGTGTTCTTGGAGAATAATAAAAATAGAAAGTGCTGTATTGCCAAAGTTACAGAAAATCTGTGTGATTTGTTGAATTCTGCTTTACTATAAAACTTTTTCCTATTTTAAATAACAACAAATAACATTTGTTTACACAAACCCTGACCTCTCAATGATTTTTCATTACCAAGTAAATAAGTTATATGCCTACCAATAATTGACTATAAGGACCTTGTTGAAATTGGTAAGAAATTTAGCTTCTCTCTTCCATGAGTAGCTCAGCTCTGCACTAACAATCATAGCTCAGGTCACTACCATGTCCCATGAAGCTCAAGTCTTCCAGAAGTGACAGAACTACCCTTTGAAATTCATAAATCAGGAAATAACATAATTCTTCCCTACTATTTTACAAATGATTGTATGAATTCACATTATATAATAATTAATATGTGTAGTTCTTCATAATTCTGTATAAAAATCTTTACAATGATATTGGATAAAATTAGAGTTTGCTATAAATTTTTATCCAAATATTTAGTAATAATTTTATTCTCTTGAGTGGCAGGATTCCACATGTAGCTCCTAAATTCTTCTTCATTGTTACATGCTAGTACAAAATATCAATTACTATTGGGTTTTGTTAAAATTTGAGTTATTTTAGATAATACCTTGGGGAAGCACTAATAATGTTTTTTTTTTCCTGAAAGTACTTGCTTTTATAAAGTAGGCAGCTATTAAAAAAGGAGAATGTTATGCCGTATAAAAATTGAAGCAGATACCCTGATCTTGTATCGAGAAATAATTTTCCTACTAATTTTCTAGTATTGTAGAAATTTTTTAACATCAATTGGGAGAAAGAGGAGAAAATACTGATCAAATGATGCAATTAATAAAAAAAGAAAAAATAATTTTAGACACAGGATAAGGTAGACAAACATTTTTTACAGTCTTAGAACATAAATGGATTTTTCTGGCCTCTTTTACATTTCCAAAGATAAATTATCTTAGACAACATAATAATACTCTTAATGATATTATGGCACCTGGACCAACCATCTGGAGAGTTACTCCCTGGAAACAGGGTCAATCCCTAGAGTCTAATGTCAGACACTCCCTAGCATACAGGACTAGAGCTTGGCTGTGAGGGGCTCCTCCAGCCACACCTAAGAGAGGGGACCTTGCATGGCCAGGCCCCACTTCAAGGGCAAACTGTATCATCAAAGAAAGACTGAGGCTTTGACCCCTGTCCAGAGCAGAGTCAGAGATCGACCAGACCCATTGCTCAGAGGAGACAGGGGACAAACAAGCCCTCTTGCCAAAACTGACTAGGAGCTGCCTAATCTTGAACCACTGAAGAAATGGGCATATGTCAGTGAAAAAGTACATATAATAATATAAAGACCAATAAGGCAACACCACAAGAAAATGGTGGTTCTACAAATACAAGACCTGAACAGAGCAATAAAGAGAAAACAGAATGAAACAACACCAAAAACACCTTTATGAAGATCAGTAAAGCCTTCAAAGTAGATATAAAAAATGCCCAGGGAGGGGATGGGGAGTTGTGGAGAAGGAAGAATGATCGGATGTGGCAGGAGGGGGAAGAGACCTTGAATAAGGAAATACAGGGATAGAAAGTGTGACTTCTTTGTTCATAATAATAATAAACAGGCAAAACCTTGAAGAAAAAAAAAGATAAGCTGGCATGTGAATTATAGATATTCCCTTAAAGAAGAAGGTGGTAGTGACAGCCACTGGAGCCTAAACAACCAGTTGTATATTATCTCCTGCAGCTTCTGGGCTAGACTATAAAGACTATAGAAGACTAGAGGAAGGGCATCCATCTACACAGCCAAAGGTGAAGCCACTCATCATCTTTAGCCATCAGAGAAATGCAAATCAAAATAACTTTGAGATACCACCTGACACCTATTAGATTGGCTAAGATAAAAGACACAGAGGATAGCCTATGCTGCAGAGAATGCTGAGCAAGGGGAACACTCCTCCATTGTAGGTGGGAGTGTAAGCTTGTTTAGTCAATTTGGAATGCAGTATGGCAGTTTCTCAGAAAATTGAGAATCAATATCCCCAAGGACCCAGTAATACCACTTTTGGGTGTATACCCTAATGGTGCACAGTCTCACTCCAATGGCATTAGCTCAACAATGTTCATAGCAGTGTTATTTGTAATAACAAGAACCTGGAAACAACCTAGATGCCTCTCAACTGAAGAATGGATTAATAAACTGTGGTACATCTACACAATGGAGTACTACTCAGCAGTAAGAAAAAATGATATCCTGAAATTTGCAGGCAAATTGATAGATTTGGAGAATATCTTCCTGAGAGAAGTATCACAAACCCAGAAAGATAAGCAGGGTATGTACTCACTCATTACTGGACTCTAAACAAATAAACAAGAAAAAAGAAAAGCATGCCCAAGCTGCAAAGCACACCCACTGAACAGCTTGGATCAGAAACACCTTGGACTTACTCCTTAGATCCCACTCCCCCCAGAGGAACACCTGACTCAGTCTTGAGAGTGGGGGGAGAAAACTGGATCTGCCAGGAGTGGAGGCTGAACTATGCAATATTGGGACAGTAGGACCTTGGGACTGCCTGCTGCCTGACCAGGGAGGGGATGGGGAGTTGTGGAGAAGAGAGAATGACCTGATGTGGTGGGAGGAGGAAAGGACCTTGAATAAGGATATACAACTGTAACTTTTTTGTTCATAATAATAAAATAAAATAAAAATTCCAAAAAGAGAAATAGAAGATAATACAAACAAAAAAAATGGAAGAGATAAACAAATCCCTAAAAGAAAACCAAGAAAAGGTAAACCAAAAAAGGAAAGAAACATTCCAGTAACTAAAAATTTAAATAGAAGCAATAAAAAAGGTACAAAATGAGGCAAAGATGGAAATAGAAAATCTGAAGAAAAGAGCTGGAAATACAGATACAAGCACAACCAATAGAATCCAAAAGATGGAAGAGAGAATTTCTGGTGTGGAAGACTCAGTAACGGGAATAGATACATCAATCAAAGAAAATACTAAAACCAAAAAACCATAACACAAAATGATCAGGATATCTGGGACACCATGTAAAGATCTAACCTGAAAATAATAGGAATAGAAGAAGGATAAGAATACCAGCTGAAAGGCACAGATAATGTATTTAATAAATCATAGAAGAAAACTTTCCTAACTTAAAGAAAGAAATACCTATACAGGTACAAAAAGCTTACAGAACACCAGATAGATATGACCCCCAAAAAAGTCAGCTTCCCACATAATAATCAAGCCACTAAACATACAGAACAAAGAAAAAATTTTAAGAGCTGCAAAAGAAAAGGGCCAACTTACTTATAAAAGCAGACCTGTCAGAATAATACCTGACTATTCAATGGAAACAATGAAAGCTAGAAGGGCTTTGTCACAAATTATACAGTCACTAAAAAAGCATGGCTGCCAATCTAGACTACTATAAACAGCAAAATTTTCAGTCACCATAGATGGAGAAAACAAGATATTTTATGACAAAGTCAGACTGAAGCAATACCTATCTACCAGTCCGGCACTCCAGAAAGCATTAGAGGGAAAACTCCAACCTAAGGATCCCAGATACACTCATGAACCCACAAAAATTCAATAATCCCACAGATCAAAAGCCCAGAAAAAGTAAATACATACAACCATAACCAAAAATAAAGGAAAACATCAATCAGTGGTCACGAATTTTCCTTAATATCAATGGATTCAACTCACTTGTAAAAAGACATACACTAACAAGGTGGATACAAAAGCAGAAGCCATCCATCTGCTGCATACAAGAACACAGCTCAACCATAAAGACAGACACAGGCTCATAGTAAAGGCTTGGGAAAAGATTTTCCAATCAAATAACCCTAAGAAACAAGGTGGGGTTGCTGACCTAAAGTCTAACAAAGTAGAATTTAAGCTAAAAGCAATTAAAAGGGATCAAGATGAACATTACTTACTCATTGCTGGAAAAATTGGTCAAGAGGAGATTTCAGTCCTCAATATTTATGCCCCCACTATAAGGGCACCTATCTATGTAAAAGAAACACTGTTAAAGCTCAGATCCCACACCAATTCTCACACCACAATTGTGGGAGACTTCAATACCAAATTTTCACCACTGGATATGTCAACTAGACCCAGACTCAAAACAGAAATAAGGAGTCTAACCAAGGTCATGACACCAATGGATTTCATAGATATTTACAAAAACTTCCACCCAAATGCAAAGGAATATACATATTTCTTAGTATCACATGGAACTTTCTCTAAAATTAACCATATAATCGGTCATAAAGCAAATATGAATGGTTAATAAAATGGAAATAATACCTTGTATCATATTGGACCACCAGGGCCTAAAGTTAGATTTCAAAATCATCAAAAAATCAAAGAAAGCCTACCAACTCATGGAAAATCAACATCAATCAGCTGAACTACCTCTGGGACAAGGAAGAAATTAAGAAAGAAATCAATGTCTTCCTAGAATTTAATGAAAATGTATATACAACATACTCAATCTTGTGGAACACAATGAAAGCAGTCTTAAGAGGAAAATTCAAAGCACTAGATGCCTATAGGAAAAAGCTAGAGAAATTCTACACTATAGAACTAACAACATAGCTCAAAGCCTTAGAACAATTAGAAGCAAACTCACCTAGGAGTAGACAGCAAGAAATAATCAAACTTAGAGCTGAAATAAATACAATTGAATCCAGTAGAACTTTTTGGCCCTTCTGAGGCTACAGGGTTGAGGCCCAGTGTAAATTCTTAAGCCTTTCTAGAGTTTGGAGACCTGTCTCTGGTCATAAAGTCCACCTGTGAGTGACTCAGCATAGCCTGTTCAAAGATGACCTCTGCCTAGCCTCTGCTAACATGATAAAATACTATTTGCACTTTTTTCTCACCCACCTACCCTATCCCAATACTCCCACCCCCTTCTCAAAACCCTATATAAGCCCCAGACTGATGCAATAAAGTGAGTTCTTGCTTCCACATGGCCTCCAGCTCAGCGTGTGATTTCCCCAGGTGGCTAGGGGGAGCTAGGTTGTCTATAGCCACCATAACACTCCAGCCACAGGAAAAGGCCAGCTGGTCTGAATCTTCCTCCACCTTATCTGCCAGACTGAAATAGTCTGGCAAAGAAGAAGACAAAGAATCAATGAATAAAAGAGTTGATTCTTTGAGAAATTCAACAAGATACATAAGCCCTTATCTAAACTAATCAAAATGCAGACAGACAAAAATTTTAAATCACTGAAGAAAAATATTTAAGAGGATATCAGAAAATGGAAAGATCTCTCCTGTTCCTGGATAGGAGCTTGAATAAGGATATACAGGGATGGAAAAAAAATTCAGAGGGAAAGCTGAACACAAAGTAAATATATGTGTAGCAATCTTAAAAAAAAAAAAATGTTTAAAAAAAATACATGCAGGCTTGAGAGGAAAAAGAAAAAAGTTGAAGTCCTTAAAAAAGAAATTGAATAAAACAATAAGCCACATAAAGATGGAAAATACAAAGATCATCTGAATACTGTGTGTTATGGCTTGTCTTTAAGCTTTTTTGACTATAAGGGAAGTAGTAAAAGCTGCTAAAAGCCATTTGAATATAAGAAAGTGCTGCTGTATTAATCCAACCTATATATTTGGTATAAAATTTTTGACATTAAAATTGAAATCCAAAGATATAGGTTGGATTTAGGGAAGAGGTTTTATTTTTATTTCTACAGAAAGTGAGAAGTTATGAATTTATTCCCATTTAAAAACAAATAATGTCTGATCAAGGAAGACCAACTGAAAACTTTCCAATGGAAATTGATAACTCAGATGATTCAGCATTTCAGAGCACTTCTGTTGCAGTTTCCTCTGCGGCTCTGACTCTAAAACTACTTCAGGGAGACTAGCTGAGATTACTCAGTGTTAGTGACTACTGCACTAAAGACTTGTCCATAATTTTTGGAACCCCATGGGATTGCCAACACCCTCATTCAACAGTAAGTAGCCTAGAGGACTATGCCCACATTTTCAAAAAATGAATTATGATGTTTGTTTTTGTTCACAATGTTGAATATCAGTTGGTATAGATACTGGGAAAAAGAATATTAGATTTGGGGTTCTTGTATTAAAAAAAAGAAAAGAAAAAAGGGAAATGCTACTGAGAAATGGTTCTGAGCTGCATGGCTGAACAAGATGGATTGACTTCAGATGAAGGAGTTAACAAGTTATATGCCTGGACCCTAGGTCAATCAGCATAAAAATAATATAAGCCTGTGTGATTATTTGAGGCTAAATGGGGCTGAGCATGGGTCAGAACCTTGGGGCCAGGGCAGAAAGTCCAGGCCAAAAAGATATTACAACAATTATAATCATCTATGTGTACCAATATGTGTGTATATAAACATATATATGTATAGTATAATGTATAGTATAGATAGTATAATGAATTTTATTTTTCTGTTTAATTTTAAATTTCATTTGCATACCACATACCAACCACAGATTCCTCTCTTATCTCTCTCTCCCAGTTTCATTCCAGCTTCCCTCAAACTTACCCCAAACCCTTTCTCTGAAAATATAAGGCCTCACATGGGCACGCAGCAAAGCCTGGCATATTCAGTTGAGGCAGGACCAAGCCCTTACCCCCTATAAAAGGCTGAGCAAGATGTTCCAACATAGCTAATGGGCTCCAAAAAACCCAGCTCATGCACCAGGGAAAGATCTTGATCCCACTGCCTGGGGTTCCTTAAACAGGCCAAGCTACATATTGTCTCCCATATGCAGAGGGCCTAGTTGAATCCAATGCAGCCTCTATGGCTATTGGTCTAATGTTCTAAAGTTTGTCAGTTTCCAATATCTAGATTTAGTTGTCTTTGTAGATTTACCCATTATGATCTTGACCAACCCCCTGCTCATATAGTCCTTCTTTTCTTTCTGACTGAATCTCAGAGCTCAGCCTGTGCTTGCCTGTGTACCTTTTTATCTGGTTCAATAAGTTACTGGTTGAAGACTCTTATGATGACATTTAGGGTATTTATCATTCTGTTTGCCTTTGTAGCTCAAGCATGCTCTGTACTATTTCTATTTTTTGTAGCTGTTGTCATATTTGTATACTCCTTGGAAGTTCCCTAGCTGCAGGTTTCTCCCTAACCCTATAATGTCTCTGTCTACCCAGATATTTTAGCAAATGTCAAGGACATTTTGACTACAGAAAAGAACTGTTAAAAGCGAAACACTAACATAAAATTTTCAAAAAAGAGATGAAAACTTTAATTAACAAATATAGATGATTTTTACAATCTTGAATTTAAAACACATTAGCAAATTGTATTCTAGATTATGTAATCCTGTGTCACTGAAAATATATGTGCTAGAAGCAGAAACCAACTAGGACTCATAAAATTAATATCAGCTTTTGATGGGAGCTTGTAAAAAATGAATATAAAGCCTTTATATATCTTTGAAAACTGCATTTTTTTAGTGATTAATAATGATTCTACAGTATTGATGTCTATGTAAAGTATAGAAGAATCTTCAAGGGGCCAAGACACACAGAAGTAAAGCCAATAAAAATGCTAATTGTTACTAGAGTTAATTATTAAGTCATTAAAAATAATCATTTCTCCTGATTTTGAAATCTGAATTATGATGCCAGCTTTGTGAATATCAGTCATATTAGCATATTATTGATGGTTTGAACTTCCAATTATAAAGGGCTCAGAAGACAGCTAATGGCTCACATCATATGAATTTGTACAGCAAATTAAATATAATACTTAATGAAGCATAGAGGCTATTAGTGCCATTACCTATAAACATTTGCAAAATAATTGTAAAAAGAGGATTAATATGTGTTGCTCAAAATTCTCAAGTGACATCTAGCAAGGTCAACTGGAACAGATGAGGAAATATTAGAGCATTGTGAACAGATGGCAACAGTTTTTCGTGTTAGTCAGTAATGACCCTTATACGGGAATATAATTGTATTTAGACTAGGAGATTTGTCAAAAAGAAAGTATCCAAAGATAATAATAAATAATTTCATAGTTAACACTGTAAACTAATGTATTTCAGTAAACAAATTTTGAGTATTCTATGTTTTGGGATAATAAAAGAAGGCAAAGTGAGTAATACATGTTAAAATGTGAATGATTAATTGAATCAAACCTCAACTTTAAACTTATCCTATACTTAATACTCATGTAATAAAAGCTGAGGTGGTCTTAGAACACCATTATTATTCTCAGTGATAGTACCTTTTATAACATAAAGATAATGAGACTGAAAGAGACTATAAACCATAGTTTAGTCAATCAATAAATACTACATTTAATTCTTTATTAGAAATTGTAATAGTTGATAATATCCTAAAAACACTATAAAGATAAGATGATGGAGAGAGAGAGAGAGAGAGAAAGAGAGAGAGAGAGAGAGAGAGAGAGAGAGACTCATTGTTATGATTTAACATTGAAAATTCTCCTAACATTTAATATCTTCCCTGAACCAAAAATGGGAGTATTTCAGGAACATGTATATATGGATCTTTTTAAAGACCTCTTTTCCATCTTTAAAGAGAAAAAATAATTAAAAGGAGTACAAAATTCTTGATATTTTGATAAAATATATTTATTTTCCTATACATTTTTCTAGATCCCTACAAACAATTGGGCATATTATTGACCAAAGTTTACAGCAAATGTGTTGTTTCATTATTTTCAAGTAAAAGAGAAAACAATATAATTATTCAGAGATGTATGTTCAGGTTTATTATTCTTACATTTGGTAATAAATACAATGAATAACTGCTTATTATACAACACTTTTGAAAATCAGATAGAGAGGACATACACAAGAGACTCAAACTCTTTCTGTTTTTTTTTTTAATTTGCTATTTGCTAGAACATGGCAAGTAATAATTTCAAGGTTGATAAAACTGTTATTTCCACCCAATTCAAAAATAATTTGAATAACCCCTTTGAATTTAGTTCATATTTAACAAATAGATACTTGTAATATGGTATTTGACAAATTCATTCTAAGTGAATGCATAAGTAGTTTTATTTAATCCTTCAGGTGTTCCCATAATGAATGGATGCCTTTTCCTAATTAATAAAGTTGTGAATTTCATAGAATCCAGAAGAAGCCACATCTCTTCATGGACAAAGTGACTGCCCAAACAACTGACGAAAAACCCTCCAGCAAACCCTGAATAACCAATTTAGATTGCTATCACCCTTTTAATACCACTATTCTTGGCCTTAAACCTATTGAGTTCCATTTTTTAAATCGTATTCCTATCTCTTCATTGGCGGTGTGTGTGTGTGTGTCTGTGTGTGTGTGTGTCTGTGTGTGTGTCTGTTTGTGTGTATATGTATGTTCTTGCTGAAGAAAATGTTAAAGCAAAGACTACTGTTAAAAATTTGGAGACAATATTAATTTATTATATTTAATCTACTTTCAGTATTTTCTGGCTAATAGGTAATAAGCTCTAAGAAAGAACATACATACTGTCATGATTCTGCTAAATTAATACAGTATTAGACAGTCATAATGTCTTGCCCTTAATCCTAAAAATTAATGCATTTCTGAACATTTATCAGAGGAGATTTTATTTGTAGAAAATGGTAATTAAAATAGAGAACCCTATTTGGCCAATGTGTAAAGTATGAGAAAAGGCAGAGTACACAATCCTGAATGAGGTGCTTATGTCACTTCCATACATCTCAAGGCTCAAGGATCAGTGAGTGTAGCCAAGTTAATGGAAATACTAAAAGAAGCAAAAAACTTGAATATATATAGAGAAATATTTCCTTATCTGAAGAGAGATTAAATCTCAGCATAGAGAAGGCAGCAGACATCACTGAAGAAAGTCAGGGTAGGAAATTAGAGGCAGGTGTGGCAGTAAAGGCCATTTAAAAATGTTGCTTATTGGCTTGATTTACATGACTTGGCTATCCAGCTTTCCTATATAACCCAAGGTCACCAGTCCAAGGGAAGGGGCACACACAGCGGACTGTCATGCCTCTATGAATTACTATTTAAGACAATGTTCTTCAGGCTTGCCTACAGCCAAATCTTATGGAGGCATTCTCTCAACTGGAAGAATTTCTTTTTTCAAATTTTATTCTATGCATTTTATTAGAACTTTATTGTTTTATTATGAATAAAGTCATATTTTTTTATCCGTGTATCCTCTTGTTCAAATTCCCTTCCCCCTCCCACCCATTCCCAGCATTTCTCTATTTGAGTATTCTTTCAGATGACAATAGCCTGTGTCAAATTTACATTAAACTGTCCAACAGGCAGACAGTATATTTAAAGTTTAGATATGTGCTATCCATTTGGAATATTCATAAAGGTTAGGAAAGTAATAAGGGCAATGGAGTGCAGTGGTGCTTTTTAAAAAAGCAGAGATCAAATTTAATATTATAAAGATTGAAAACATGAAAATGAAATAGGACAGATTAGAAGGAGTGAAGAATAGGAGATCAAGGCAGAGTACAGAATATGAGAAGGGATAATTTATAACAAAGACCACAGAGATGGGTACGTTAAAAAAATTCTAGTTAAAATATTAAAATAAAGACTGCAATAAAAATTACTGCTGTAGAAATTTCTAAAACAAATATGTCTTAGGATTTCTATTGCTGTTAAAGGACACCATGGCCATGGTGACTTTTATTAAAAAAAAAAAAAACATTTAACTGGCACTAACTTATAGTTTCAGAGGTTTAGTCTATTATCATAGTGAGGGAAACATGGCAGCAGACAGGCAGACAGTAGTGGAAAGCAAACTGAGAGTTCAATGTCTTGATCTGCAGGCATCAGGGTAAACTTATTGAGCTTCAGATACCTCAAAACCATCCAGTAAAGTGGGACATTTCCTCCAGCAGAGCCACACCTACTACACAAGGTCATACCTCCTAATAGTGCCCCTGCCTATTGACCAAGTATTCTAGCACATGCATCTATGGGAGCCAGTGCTATTCAAACAATTGCAAAATACTTATTAAATACACAATGACTTAAAGTGGAGTTACTCTATTATGTAAGGTCAGTACTCCAACTAGACATTACACACTGGCAAATAAAATTCTCAGTATTTCTTTGTGAGTTGTTTACCAATGAGTTTCTCAGAGAAACCCAAACATTACAGATGACTGAAATTGCTTTTGTTTAGTCTCAAGATCTTTATGGCAAAATACCTACACTGAAGGTAACACATATTCCAGACATACACATGGAGCTTTATTTACTTTTGAAATACTCTCTTAGAAGCATTTGATTATAGTGACATATAGCTGCTTAATGCCTATATGTGTTTCATTTTCTTTTTCAGTTTACCTTTTCACTTTTATCATCATCTGATCTGTACATTACAAATTTTATATATGTATTTGAAAGCCCAAAATTATGGTGTTTTATGTCATAACACTATACTTTAATTTTTTTATTTTATTTAATATAAATTTAAAAGACAACTGTACATACTGCAAATATTTTGATGATAGTAAATGAGAATTCCACTAAAATGGAGAAATCATTTTGTCATCTTTTGTTATGTTTATTTTTTAGAAAAAGTAGTTATTATACTTCTACCCTTTATATGACAAGTCTTTTTGTTCTGGCTATTTTAAATTTCATGCAAATTAGCTATAATGTATAGATTTATTTTTATGAAATTATTTTATTACAGTTTATGATCTTTGACTAATTTTTGTATAGTTGACCTTTCCCTTAAGATTTGTTTTATTTTTTTCCTTCATGACTGTAGAATAAACAATTTTACTCACTATATATGCCTATGTTGATAGTGAAACAACATTAACTACCTATAAATATATTTTCTGGATATTTTATAGAAAAGTAGAAGTTCATACTTTATACTCACACTCATATGTGTTGGACTTACATAAATTAATATATATTTATTGTTCTCCACTTTGCTTATGACATCTAATAAATTGTAATGACTCTTCATCCACACAGTTAATATCTTGAAAACTCCTAAAACCCTTTGCCAAATAAAAGTCTGATATTTTATACTAAATAGACAATATGCTTGTTTTAGGTATTTTTTATCATGATTCATATAGTTTATAATTGATTATCAATTTTTAATTTATAATGAGCTTTTAGGTTCTAGTTATTATACAGACCCTTTCTATAATTAAGTTCTTAAGGAATTATTCTTTTTAGTCTACTTTTCTTTGATATTTTTAATGAAGTGGCTAGGCTGTGTCCTAACAATCCTTGAATTTGAGGTTTAGTGAGAAATTAAGATTCCTACTTTTAAAACCAAACTAGGATTTTTCAGTGCTGTAACAAATTTTAGAAATAACTCATACACAGGGAATGAAAAACCTCTATATAGGGAGAGAGATTAAGGCATATAATTATTTACATAATAGTTTAAAGATTTGGAAAATATCTATGAGAAATAATATATCTTTTAAGACTCTTAGATAAGGACAAATGAACTAGGAAAAAAGAAGCAGGAGGAAACTTTTATACTCAGGATCCTTTTGTGTAACAAAGGATGTTCAGTAAGCAATGTACTTGAAATTTTAAGTGTGTGCATTTACAGTGTGTATTGTGTTGCATATTCATATACATCTTCAACTATGTAAATTAGAACAGACCTCAAAAATTCTCATATAATTTTATATAATCTTTAAAGTTTATTTCTTCTAAGTATTTTGCAATATTCTTTTCAGTTCCCTTCTCAATACCGAGCTAGAGACTGTTTGGAACATTGGCTGTATTTTCCCTTGGCAAACATCCACATATGCTCCTTCCATCAGCTCTTGACTATGAGCAGCATCCATTTTTAAATTCTGTGAGATATGTTTGTTCAACTAAAAATTTAAAATTTATGGCTATAAATGGCAAGAGACACCTACCAAGACTCTCATATATTAGTTTGTTCTATTGAGAACATTTTCACTGATTTTCTTTTTGTTTCAACTATATCAAATAACATGTCTATTTAGCCTTTTATGTCTTAATTATTTTTCTTCAGTTTTGAAACAAAATAATAAGTTAGCTCAGTTCTCCTTTGCTTCTGATTTGTAGTCTAATTTGTCAAGCAGAAAATATATGCATTAAATTATAATAATTTAATTTTAAATTCAGTGGTAAATTACAGAAATGTATTAGTTACATTAATATTTTCTAACAACTTTTTCTACATATCTTACTTTCAAGAGTTCCTATCAAAATAGTCTCATTAAAACTGATATATTAATGAGGAAGTTTTCCATTTAATTTGCCTCACATTGCTCTTAATTTTGTTTTGAAATTTTTTATTATGACTTTAAAGCAATTATTTCAGATGGGGAAAGTAATTTTTAAATTTGCATAACTGCACAGCTGCCAATCTGTTATGTAGAAAAAAGATACTAGCTAGAATCTCAATTTTTTAAGAAAAAATAGAAAATATACCTACATTACATTATCCTTTGGTTGGTATACCTCTAAATACATTTTAAAATCAAATGCACCATGCTTACCAGAACATGTGGTACAGAAATTGTTTTTGAATTTCTGGTATTTTCATAAGTGGGATTGAATACTATTTAGGAGATAGAAAAGTTGGTAATTTTAGGATATCATTTTTTTCTTACTGCTGAGTAGTATTCCATTGTGTAGATGTACAATGGATGGATTTGGAGAATATCCTCCTGAGCGAGGTATCACAAACTCAGAAAGATAAGCAGGGGATGTACTTACTCATTAGTGATCTCTAAACAAACTAACAAGAGAAAAGCCAAGCATGCCCAAGCTGCAAACCACAACCACTAAACAGCTTGGGATCAGAAACACCCTGGACTGACCCTTTGGATCCCATTACACCTATAGGAACACTTCATTTTGTTCACTGATGTAATTTATCAATCATTTTGTGTTATTTTGTTTAGTCTATAGAAGCCTGATGTATATCATCTGTAAAACTGAATATTCTGTTCACAAAATGATATCTACTTTGCCAATATAATTATGACTGAATATTGTGCTGAGTTTTAGAGACTTCTGCAATTGGTTGTTATGAAATTGATTCTATTTCTTTCCATCACTGAGTTGTTACAGAACTTTCTTCTTAAAATACCCTAATCTCATGTTTTTAATAATGTGGATACTATGTGACCTTACTTATCCTTGACTTGAAGGTACAAAGACAAACTAAGATTTTCTCTGCAATGAACTGATTAATATCATCTTCAAAGGAATTTAGGATTACCATGAATATGACTCCAGCAGTCTAAGAATTCAAGGTCTCACTGGATAAGTTCGGATTCTTATCTTAAGCTTATTCAAACCTTATAAATTGGTAAAATTGGGCTGTAAATGTCACAAAAGTTTTCTTCATCTTATTTACTCTACTTTAACTTCTGTTCCCAAACTAAGAATACCAAGAGAACAATTTCTTCTACAATGTCATTGTGAAAAACATTTAGGTCTTAAAAGCCATGAATGAAAATGCAAAAAGGACCAGGTGGGAAGAAAGCAGAATACAAAATAATCTAAATATTTTCTAAATGTTTTTTTTAACTATTCTTTTTTCACTCAGATTTTTTTATTTGTTTATGTTTTGTATGTTTTGTGTTATTGTTTGTTATTTTATTGATTTTAAGATGTTTTTGTTTGGGAGCTATAATGAAGGTTCAGAGGTTAAGAGCAGTGATTGTTCTTCCAGAGGACCTGAATTCAATTCTCAATACAGTTTGAAACTTTCTATAACTTCAATATCTGACACCTTCATACAGACACACATGTAGGCAAAACACCAAAGCATATAAAACAAGAATAAATAAATTAGTTTTGTTTCATGTGAGTAGGTTTTCTTGTTGGTTTCTGTTTGTTGTTTTATTTGGTTTTTTTGTGTGTGCATTTTGGGGTTTTTTCTTTGTTTGTTTTGGTGTGTGTATTTGTGTGTGTGTGTGTGTGTGTGTGTGTGTGTGTGTGTGTGTGTTTGTAGATTAAAGAAAAACATACTGGAGTTAAGTTAAATTTTTCTGTTTACCATTTTGGTCCATGGACAAAGCCTGGGTGGGTCTTCAGGTTTGGCAGCAAGTAGCTTTACACACTGAGACTTAGTACCAACCCACACCCATCAACCCACACCCATCTCCCTGATTTTAATTGTTTGAAGCTTATTTTTTTAATATAACTTAATAGTTTATGATTTCATCTGTGTATGAGATTAATTCCTATTACACTTACCCTTTAACTACCTCTCATCCTCACTCAACCTTGTTTAATCCCATACTTATTGCAATTTCATATCCACAACCACCACCGCCCCACCAAACCACCACCCCACCCCTGAACTGAATTTAACACAGACCCAAAAACCATGAGAGGGTGAGGAACTATCCACTGGTATGCAAGTGCCTCATCAGTGTTGAAGACACTGAAGACTAGAACTGCTCTACCAGCATTCACTGATAGCCATTAACTCTCCAGAGAAGAGTGAAGGACAATAAGCCACTTTTATGGCAAAGAAAAACAAGAGCAAGCATAGTGAAGTAAGTCTCAGCTACACTGAGTTCATAATTGCTATGCCAATGACATATTTAAAAGATAGTATTTATTTCTAGGCAGAAATCCCTCTTGTCTTCCATTTCTGCTTTCTGTTTGATGTTCCTTGACCTTTGTAGTGGCCATTATTAATGTCTGCTTTAGGACTAAACATTCAACAGTTATTCTCAACATCTTTCTTCTTTTATTCCTCTCTTATACATTATATCCTGACTGCAGTTTCTCTGCCCTCCTCTACTCTTAGCACTGCCCCCTACTTGCCTTTCCCCAGACTCATTCATCTGTATCTCTAAAAAAAAAAATAAGAGGCCTCCCAGGGTTATCTACTGAACATTGCCTAAACAGACAAGAGGTCCTAAATTCATAAACAATCACACTAAAAATAAACAGGCTGAAAAAGTAATAAGGGAAAAACCATCCTTTATAATAGCTGCAAATTGCATTAAATACCTTGGTGTGACTATAACCAATGAAGTAACAGATCTGTTTGACAAAAATTTAAATCACTGATAAAAGAAATTGAAGGGATATCAGAAAATGGAAAAATCTCCCATGCTCCTGGATAGGTAGGGTCAATATAGTAAAAAATGACTATCCTACCAAAATCAAATTACAGATTCAATGCACTGCTTATCAAAATCTCAACACAATTTTGTACAGACCTTGAAAGAACAATACTAAATTTTATTTGGACTAACAGGAAAGTCAAGATTACCAAAATAATATTGCTCAACAAAAGAACCTCAGTATCACCATGTCCAACTTCAAGTTATCCTATATAGCTACAATATTAAAAACATCCTGGTACTGGCATAAAAACAGACTTGTGGCTCAATGGAATCAAATTGAATACTCAGACATTTACCCACACACCTATGAATACCTGTTTTTTGACAAAGAGGTCAAAAGAATTCAATGGAAAAAAGATAATATCTTCAACAAATTGTGTTGGCATACCTGGATGGCAGTATGAACAAAAAAGCAAATAGATCCAAGTCTATCAACTTGCACTAAACTCAAATCTAGGTGGTTCAAAGACATCAACATAAAACCATCAATGCTGAACTTGATAGAAAAGAAAGTAAGAAATAGCCTCCAATGTATTGACACAGGTGACCACTTCTTAAATATAACACTAGTATCACAGACACTAAGAACACCAAACAATAAGTGGGACCTCCTGAATCTGAGAAGCTTCTGTAAGGCCAAGGACACAGGCAAGGAGACAAAATGGCAACCTACAGAATGGTAAAAGATTTTCACCAACCATTCAAGTGACAGAGGACCGATCTCTAAAATATATGAAGAACACAAGAAACTAGAGACCAAAATCCTAAATAAACCAATCAAAAGATGGGGTTCATAACGAAAAAGGGAATTCTCAGCAGAAGAATTACAAATGGCTTAAAGACACTTAAAAAATGCTCTATATTTTTAGCCATCAGAGAAATGAAAATCAAAATAACTTTGAGATACCACCTTACACCTGTCAGAATGGCTAAGATCAAAAACACAAATGATAGCCTATGCTGGAGAAGATGTGGAGCCACCAATCAATTGTTGGTAGGAGTGTCAGTATGTTCAGCAACTTTGGAATGCAGTATGGAGGTTTCTCAGAAAACTGGGAATCACTCTCCCCTAGGATTCAGCAATACCACTATTGGGCATTTACCCTGAAAACCTACATTCACACCCCAAAAGCATTAGCTCAACAATGTTCATGGCAGCATTAATCATAATAGCAAGAACCTGGAAACAACCTAGATGCCCCTCAACTGAAGAATGGATTAACAAACTATGGTACATCTACACAATGGAGTACTACTCAGCAGTAAGAAAAAAAATGATATCCTAAAATTTGCAGGCAAATGGATGGATATGGAGAATATTCTCCTGAGCAAGTTCTCACAAACCCCAAAATGATAAGTACTACTGTGCTTTCTTTGTCTGTAACTGAGACTAACCTGGCTTAAGAAACTTTAGATTTTATGTTGTTTCATGTATTTTAGAGAAAGATGTTTTATTACTGTATGTTTTTTTTAAATCTATTCTGAATGCTTTGTTTTTTATATAATGTTTGATATTGATTTTAAAAAAACAATAAAAGAATATAAAACAAAATGGTTCATTACAAAAAGAGGAACCTTCTCTAATCAATGTAGAGTATGGCACTTATTTATTGATATTGAGCAAAATCATTGAGTAGACTTTATACCACTTACATTTAGCAAAACATTTGTAAAAGAACTTCCCTAGTAAAAGTTCTGGAAGGTAGTTACTCTCCAGAGGGTATGAGTATATTTGTTCATTTATCTATTTACTTTGATTGCAGAGGTTTTATTATGCTAAAGATTTCCAAAATTGTAAAGGTATCTTTTAAAGAAACAAAGATCCAACAATCCTTGTGAGTGGTTAAGGTAAATTTTAGCATAACAAAAACTAAGTATAAGTAAACATTCTAAAATTATACTATATTGCATCAAGTATCAAGTTCACAGTATTCTCCAACTTTGTCTTAATAACTAATGTGAAACTGTGACCACATGATGTTCTTTTCCAAAATAAATATATACTTGATCTAATACTTATATGGATCCCACTTAATAGCATAACTAAATATTACTTGGTAAAAAGTATTTTTATATCTCAGAAAAACAGATATAATGAAAAAATAGATGCTGCAAGGAAAGTATTTTTATTGAAAGAAATTAAAGATCAATATTTAAGCACAACACAGCAACCAACACTAATAACAAATAAATAAAGAATGAATAAGGGCCATAAAGCAGAGGCAAATCTATGTGGTGTCTTATTTATGTGAAGCATCATGGAGAAAATGGACAGAAGTATTTCTGATGCAAGTGGCCTTAGCAGACACACTGAAGTAATTTACATCTCCTTTAGATAACAATGAAAAGCATTCTCTTGAGATAATGAAAACAGCCTACAAATGTCACCAAAAATTTCAATATTCTGCAGTAAACAACTTCAGCTTGAAAACTATGACTATTTCAACAGAATCTTAAGTATATTCTGTTGAAATTCTGGGTAGTTAATAGGAATTGGTCACACATTAATGTATATATGATGTATTACTACATTGGTAGCTATTTTAAAGACAATGAAGATTTATTATAGGAAATATATAGTCTATGAACATAAGGAGTTTGATTTTTTTTTCTGAAAGTCTTGACAAGATACTTAACATTGCTGACCCACAGTATCTAAACTATTTAATAATATAAACTTTATGTGACTTATATTGACTGGTATGTGGGTGGGTTTGTGAAAATTAAAAGAAAGAGTATGGAGAGTCTTGCATGAAGGTGGGAGACTAAGACCTGGGATCTTAGTCCAGCTACAATATTAACCATGTTTCATATAATCAATATCCCAATCACAATTCCCATATGCTGTTTATAGTAGGCCAAGCACTTTCTAAATCATGTATTTTAATTAATTTGATCATTCTGACAGTTCTGTGTTATATATCAGAATACACCTGCTTTATGCCTAAGTAAAATTAATGACAGATGTTTCTTGTAAATCCCCTAGATTTACAAACCTGGCAAAAAATACATGTGCACTTCAAATCCAGGACATTTGACCTTAGAGACTTATACACTTAGTGACTGAATTAATTGCTTATTCTTGAAGTAACTGTCTATTTTATGATTTTTGTGTCTAATACAGAAGTATCTACTTCTTTATATTGCTAATGATTAAATGAGTGTTTACAAAAACATGCTTAATATCAAACCTGGGTCATAATTAATTCTCAATATGTTTTTGTTCTGTAATATTTTGTATATTTTAAAATGAGGTACCATGCTTAAATTTTACTAATATTTTTGTTTAGTCACTAAATTTCAAGCCACATAAAATTATGAATGTTGTCACATCTGTTTTTGTTCCTTTGATTTTTGTTTACATTTCCCTAGTAATATCCTCCCTTTCTAAAATTGTCAATCTTTTCTCTAACCCACAGTGCCAAGTGAGACTGAGAGCAAGCCATGGTGGCATAATAAGCTGTGGAGACTAAGGAATGT
This sequence comes from Sigmodon hispidus, assembly GCA_004025045.1. Taxonomy (NCBI): domain Eukaryota; kingdom Metazoa; phylum Chordata; class Mammalia; order Rodentia; family Cricetidae; genus Sigmodon; species Sigmodon hispidus. The sequence continues at coordinate 1,477 of PVIH01021660.1, read as the reverse complement.
CTGAAATTCAGGTAGTTTTCTAAGGAAAGAAAGCTTAATTTTTTTTAAATGAAAGTAAATAGAAGAATAGGAAAAAATATGATACTGCAATTAAAAAACAAAAAAAATCATTCACAATTGTATAAAATGGAATCTTCAAGTGCTATTTCTTTTTGGCAATTTAAAAATCCTCCTATATCCACTTCAGGTGCTATTTTGCCATTCAGCTGGCTTCTTAATTTCTCCAACCCATGCAGTAAAAAACTGGCTGGTTTGCTTGAAGAAAAAAATATCACTTCAAAATTCTCCAATTTTTAAGCCCAAAGTGATTGTTATATTTATCAAGATGTAATAAGTGAAAAGCCAAGTTAATAGCTACAGTAGAAAAATCAGTATTGGCACATACTAAAATGTCAGTCTTATACCCAAAGTATTAGAATTACTTTCTTTTGATTGCTTCTATGGAAACCTGTTTCTTATTAATACCCTGAGGCCATACACCTGACATTTCATGTGTATTTCTACTCTAAGCTGTAAACTGAGGATTGAGTAGAAAACATTAATAAAAAAAAACATTCAAAGTGTGTGATACATTGATGAAATGTCAATAAGTATCCGTCTTTAGAATCTATGGGACAGGTTTGGTACAATGATACATGTACAAGAAACAGAAAAAGAAAACATGGTAACAAAATGAGGAAAATTAATTCAGAAAATCACCAAAACATTTTCCTTTTTTTTATAGGAAGGACCAAGCATTTAAGAAAAGTAATATAATAAATACAAATGTCAACAAAGAAAAAATTATGGATCTATGCTTCTTTGTTCTCAGAGTTGAAACAAAGGTTTCCAAAACTTACCCATATTTTACAAAATATTGAAAGTTATTTAATCACTTTCCTTTTCATTTATGAATGATATCAAGATACATAAATAAATAGGTAATTGTAACATGTATGTTTTGAAAACAGTTTAAATTAATTATTACATTTCCTATAAAACTATAAACTATATACATTAACAACTGCAAAATTATATTACATGGACCTTAAAATTGTACTTACTAAAAATAATTAAAATATATTCTTATCAAAGCAATTCAAAAAATACAATTATCAAGTAAAGAGGATAATATTTGTTTTTTTTCCTTCTTTATTTTGTATTTATCATAAAAAAACACAGTAAAAAGAATTTAAAATGTGGAAGAGTTAACAATAACTATACAGAGGATAAGAATGATAAGCATGACTTATCAAGGGAAGAAATACAAATAAGATTGCTACACCTATATTTTCTTTTTGTTCATCTTTCCCTCTGAGTTTTTTTTTTTCCATCCCTGTATATCCTTATTCAAGGTCTCTTCCCCCTCCCAACACATCTGGTCATTTTTTCCTCTGCAACTCCCCATCCCCTCCCTGGGCAGGGAGCAGACAGTCCTATGGTCCCCCTGACCCAATAATGCTTAGATCAGTCTCCACTTCTGGCCAAATCCAGTTCT
>PVIH01021659.1:0-25000 GCA_004025045.1 Sigmodon hispidus | reverse complement strand
AGGCTCCAAGGTACCTCCCTTCCATTCTACCTGATTTCATTCCTAATGAGTATGATTAGCTGCCAGCATTTTATTGAGTGTGGTGCATTTTCCATTTATTAGATCATCTAGTCGTCAGGGCAGCCTGGCGAGGCAGGCATTTTTATCCTGGTTTACACTTGAAGGAGCTAAGCTTGATTGGTAACTTGTCCATGATAATGCATTGAGTCTTGGGCGGAGATCTAAACCAGGACTGTTCCACTATTTTGTATTCTCTGTGTATGTGTGTGTGCATGTTTATGTGTGTGAACATGGTCCTGTGTTTATGTGCATATTCATGTTTGTACATGTTTGTGTGTGTATGTTCAGGAGGTGTATGAGTGTTCATGTGTATATGTGCATAGTCATAGGTATGTGTGTGTTTATGCACATGTGTGCATGTTCATGTGTGGATGCATATGTGTGTAGGCCAGAGATGAGCATCAGGTATTTTCTCAGGTGATACCTAATGTCTTTTTCTTTCTTTCTTTGTGTGTGTGTGTGTGTGTGTGTGTGTGTGTGTGTGTGTGTGTGTGTGGTGAGCTGATGTGCTTATATGTCTGTGCCTGTTTTTGCAAGTGGTAGGTGCATAAGTGTGTGCATAGAGACTGATGTCAGGAATCGTTCCCTAATGCTATTCTACTTCATTAAGTGAGGCAGGCTCTCTCTCACCCAGAGCTCACTGGTAATGGCTGGTCTTCCTAACCACTTTTCCCTGGACAGTCTATCTTGTCCTTCCAAGGCTAGAAGTATAGGTTGATGACCACACTCACCTGGCTTTTGTGTTAGTTTCTGGGGATCCAATTTCCGTCTTCATGCTTGGATGACTAATACTTTAACCATGAAGCTACCTCCCTATTCCTACCTTGTTATTTGGGGAAAGGGTCTCCCACCAAAGAGACCTGGCCTGGAACCCACCAAATATGCTAGGCAGGCCAGCCAGACAGCCCCAGGATGCCGCCGACCTGTCTCTCTAATGCTGAGATGTTTGCGTGGTAGGCACTATACCGACTGAGCCATTTCTTCAGCTCTCAAAACTTCTCTTCTTGAACTATTCTGTCATTCTCTCAAGTTCACAATCTATGCCAGGGATTGACACACTACAGTGTAGGGGCCAAATCTGTCCATTTTATGGCATTTGATTAGACTATGCTAGCTACCTATGCCTTGTTGATGGCTACTGTTCCTCTCCACTGGTAGAGGCAATTGGCAGGACACTTAAGGGCATGACCCACAGTGCCTGTAACCTTTACTATCAGTCCTCGGTCCACTGCGATAAATGGTTGAGACACTTACACAGGACAAAAATGCAATTCTCAACCAAACCCAGAACTAAAAGAATAGCTCATGGAAGATGGACTCGAACTCACGATCTCTACTTGAATGTTGTAACTCAATCCATCGCCTGTGTTCACTCAGGGTTACTTATTTTCTCTGCATAGGTTTCATTTTGATGCCAGATTTTCTGATCTGTTTTCTTAAGAGCAGAAGGTCTTGATCCCAGAGCCCTGGGGCCATCACACCACTCCCTGTAGAGTGGGGTGAGGGAGGCCAGCTGCAGGCCACCTTCCGCTCCAACACTGTGGGAGGCCTGCGTGGAAAAGCTCCAGCCCCTGTTACTCTGGGGAGGTGTCAGAAGCAAGAGGCTTCCGCCCATCCCATCAACCATCCACCAAGAAGCTCCAGCAAGAGGTCAGGAGGGAAGAGAGGGGAAAGGAAATGCCAATCAATTCATCAAAGCTCCGCCTTTCTGTGGCTTCCAGGCCAGGAGCTTAAGCTGGAGCATCCTTGACCCACCCCCAGGGGCCCAGGGAAGGGCAGGCAGGGAAGTGCATTTGGTAATGATTCTGGGTTTCCTGTTTTCCTTCTGTCCAGGGGGCTTTGGGATATGCTAACTCACATTAGATATGAACACATGCACACTGCATTCCTTCTTGTTTCTACTCCTTCTGCCCTTTCCCTCCCTCTGTCTTCTTCTCTGCTTCCTCTTGCCCCTTCTCTTTTTTCTCCTTTCCTTTTTTTTTCTTTTTTGCTAGTTCTCCTCTTCTAGAGCTTTTAAAAAAGGATGTTATTAATTGGCGTGACAAAGCAGAGGACCAAGTGCTCATCTCCCCCTGCCTCACCCCTGGGCAATGTGGGAAAGGAGAGGTGAAGGGCCAAGAGAAGCCAGCCAGAGTCCCCCACCTGGAGTCCCTGGGTTTGTTTTGTGAGCCAAGGTGACTCTAGATGTACACAATGGTAAGGACACTTATAAGGAACATTTATTGCTTACTGTCCACACGGAACAGGAAGGCAAAAAAGAAAGTGTAATCTTGGGCTACAAGGATTGTTCAGTGGATATGACACTTGCTGTGTTCCTGTGTGGAGCTGATTCCCCAGAACCCATGTAAAGCCAGATGTGGTAGTGTGTATCTGTAAGCCCAGCATTTCTGAGGTAAAGTGGGAGGTAGAAGAGAATACCGGAAGTCGGTGAGCCATCCAATCTGGTCTGTATGATGGGGAACAGTCAAAGGCTGCCTCAAGCAAGGTGGAAGGGAGAGAGACCAGTGTCTGAGGTTGTCTTCTGACCTCTACATGCATGCTACAGCATGCAGCCTCTACACACATACATCATACACATGGATGCACACATAATACATTGGCATACAGAGATAAAACAATAAAGAAAAACACCTTGAGAGGGGGAGAGGAAAAAAGAGGAGAAGGCTAGGAGGAAGAGTGTGATGGGAAGGGAGGAGGGAGAGGAAGCAGCAGGAAGAGGGGAAGGGTCAGGGGTCAGGAATCCCCTGGCTCAGGTTTCTCTTCCAAGCAGTATTGAGTTGATTTAAATATTCAGACATCTGTCACTAAATAACCCAGTGAATAATAAACCTGAGCATTACTTCCCAGCCCATTGCAAGCTGTCCTGGATCTGCAGCCTTGTTACCAGGTAGTGCTAGATCCTGGGGCAGCCTTTCTTTGCTCCTTGGATAAAAGGTCTAGCTTACAAGGGGTTTGGTTGGCCTGGGCAGGAGCAGGGTGTTTCCATTTGGGGCCCTTCCTCTTCTGAATTTAGAGTAGGAACGAGTGAGGTACTCTAAAAATGGTGTGTATTGGGGTTGAACCTCACGGCTCAGGTCTCACTGACCACATGTGCATCGTGTGTCAGGGATGTAGTTGCCAGATCGACATGAGTGATTTGCATCTGCTGCTCATGGAGCCTGCCTGGGGGGTGAAGAGTGAGGGTTGTCCCGTTGCTGTGGCCTGTCCTGCATCCATGGCTGCAACGTGATTGCAGAACCCATGAAGTCAACCCTACAGACTTCATGGTTCCAATCGATAGCTGGTATTACAGGCCCATTCCACCGGGCTCAGTGATGTAAGTGTTATCTATTCGAGTGTGAATTCTGTACCTGGAGGATTTTAAGTGCTGCCCAAGGCTCCATGAGCTGAGAAGATGCAGGAAGGCAACCAGCATTCCTAGGAGAGAAGAGAAGATAGATGCCCCATGGAGTCAGAGCTCCCATCAGTCAGAAGTGTGACCTAGAGGCCTCTCAAAATCCTGCTTAGTCTCTGTTCCAACCTTGTATAAAAGGACATTACATTTGATCATTTCTATAAGACAAAAAATACTTTTGAAGTATGACTACATCTCACTTTATCATGATACACATGGATATATGTATGCACATATGCATATACTTTTAACACACACACATATATATATATACATACACCTAATGTATAGTGTTTCACAGAGGTATAAAGTCTTTATGTAAAATATCTGATCCCCTCTAGTAAAATGACCAGCTCATTCCATTTTATCTAGGACTGTCTTCATTTTAAAATAAACTTTGTCCAGCTCAGACCTAAACAAATTGGGAAATCCAGTTACCCTGGAGCCAGACATGGTATCTGTCATCTCCCAGTCCCATGATGACAATGTAAATTGGGTGCTGTTTTTACAAATACAGGAATGGAGATGTTCAGAGAGCTGTTGGAGGTGACACAGTTGGTTGCTCTTGGGCTAAAAGCCATGCCCCTGTGTTTTCCACAAGGACACAATGTATCTTGCAAATACAAACAGGGACAGCCCTGTTGATAGCTCAAATGGCTGACAGTGGTGACCCAAGGTTGGAAACAATTATTTTCCAAAGGCAAAACAGAGGCTTGAAGGAGGAAAATGGTCTAGATGGTTCATCCTGGCTAGATTTGGGCAGCTCAGGGGTCTCCAGCTTCGGGGTCTAAGCAGGATCAAGTCACCTGGAATCCCAGTCCCTCCACATGGTCTAGAGTTCCAGCCTTCTCCCTTCCATCAGTCACACAAAGGTGGGTCCTAGGAACTGGTGTGGGTGGGTGGGGCAGTACAAACTCTCTAAGAGTGTCCATCCAGACTGCAGACTAGACTGTCCCCTTCCCGTTGGCTTTTCCAGCCCCCAGTACATCTTCTTTTCCACAGAACAGGTTCTCCTGGCCCACCTGCCAGACCTGCTTAGGGCTGCTGAGCCTGGCCAGGAGCAGAAAAAACAGAAAGACCAAGGACTAATTGCTATTTTCTCTTGGGCTGCCCTTTTAACCCTGCCAATTGAGGATTCTCAGGCTGTAGGGACCCCAATCTGGTGTTGATACCTGGAGGTATCCCAGGCATTGAATCCTTCTTGCTCATTATCATGGACCTGATTCCAAACCTGTCCCCTCCCCTAGCTGTCTCACCCACCTAGCCCCACCTGCTCCCCTGGGCCTTCCAGTTCAGATTTCTTGGGTGTCATTTAAACAAAGGGATAGATGGGTTTTTACCTGGGGCTTGCCAAAGTTGAAGAGATAGGAAACCAGGCCAGGCCATTCCATCCCCTGAGGGCTGTGAGAGAAGGGGGTCCTTTGGGGAGTTTCTCACTTTCAAAACACAGACCTGGAGTACAGACTTCCCTGAGGACAGAGGCCCCTCTCCTGGAGTTTCATGCCATGCCTGGAGTTTCAAGTATGAGTTACTGGGGATAACAAAGCAGTCCGCTTTGAGGACAATTCTCCCAGGCCACTGGGAGATGAAGAATTCTGAGGGAGAAAGTACCACTTTGCCTGTTTTCTGTGTATAAAACCTGGTTGCTCGGCATCCCTTGTCCCAGCCCCACTTTGCCCTCCATCCTGTTCCCATTGAAATAATCACTGGGTAGACCCAGCCTGGTTGTGTTGCCATGACAACTGCTCTAATTTCTTTTAATCCCAGTGTTCCTTCCTAAAGGGACCCCCCCCACACCCCTTGCAATGTGTTTTAATTGTAATGACTCCTAGGTTTTCAATAGGTAATGACCACGTGTGTGGAGCCAGTGTTGGCCTGGCTCCATCCCCAAAGCTGCTTGTCCAGCGGCGCCAGGCAGGGCTCTGCCCCCCAGCATGAGTCCGGGAGGAACCCAGGGCAGGCTGGAGCAGGGTCTGCTCATGGAGTGTGTGGCCTCATTGCTAATGAAGACAAGCAGGAGCCTGGGGGGCTGGGCTCTGAGGTTCATGTTCTGAGGCCATTTGATGGCATGCTGCCTCTACCCCATCTTCTCCCTCAACTTGAAGGGAATCCATGCACCACTGCCTGCCTGCACTAGCCCCAAGAAGCCATGCTTTCAACTCAGGATTAGGGTTGGGGTCCTCCCTGTACTCCTGCTCACCTGCTTTCCAGCATTCCTGAGACAGATACAACTCCTAAAATAAATGAAGGCTGAGTGCGGCTCCAAGTAGGTCTTTCTGGCAGAACAATGTTTGACAAAAATATTTATTAGTAAAATAATGTTCATAGGAAGTATAAGGAAATAAATATAGCTGTGGAGATACAGAAGCTATAACATAACCAAAAATATAGGGAAGGAACTTAGGGAGATAGCTCCATAGATTAAAGCCTTTGCCTAGCACCATGAGAGCCAGAGTTTGAATCCCCAGAATCTAAGTAATTCCGCACAGGCACATGAAACCCCGGTGCTACTGTGGTGAGGTTGAGACAGGAGACAGGAGGCTACTGAACCAGTGGACAAGAGACCCCAGCTCAGACAAGGTGAAAGTTGAGAACCAAAATTCAAGCTTGTTCTCTGACCTCCACGGCACTCACACAGGTGTGAGTAGGCAAGTGGATGGATGGATGGGCACACACATGCATGCATGCATGCATGCACACACACACAGACATACAAGTGTGAAGAGAAATTGTCCAGAGTCCCTGCTAATCCCAGAGGTTAACACTGTCTCACAGAGGAAACTCTTGAGCTGTGTACCCTGAGCAGCAGACAGGGTACAGCCTTTAGGGTGTATGGAATCCTCACTCACAGGTCTGGGCCCCATACAACTTCCAGCTGGATGTGTGGCTTGCTTTTTTAACTGGTTCCAATGCAAGCTGCCTCTTGGAGACTAACCACAGAGCGGCTCTGTCTTGTCCTGAGGAGCTGTCCTTGGAGATGGAAACATCCCAGCCTGTGCTGCCCAGTGTAGGATAGAGCCTTTAGCCCTTAGGAAGGCTGTTAAACAGTTGAAATGTGACCAGTGCAACCGAAAAGGGGACTTTTAATGGTATATGATGTCTGTAAAAATTGTAATAGCTGTCTTGTGTTTGTAGCTACCATACTGGATAACAGACTGCTGTTATTGCAAGCACAGACTTTGCGCGGCCTCTCACTGGGGAGAGAATGCAGAGTTCAGTGTAGACAGCCTCTGACCTACTTGCTGGGGAGCCTGCGCTCTGGAAGCCTATCTTCATGCTTTGTGCGTGTGGTATCTTTCTGGTAACTGTTCTTCACGTGGACTGCTAACAAGTGAGCAGAAGTTCAAGGAGTTTATCTGTGTCGGGGGAGATAGTTTAGTCAGAGGGCCTGAGTTCCAACCCAAGAGCCCTCATCAGAAAGCAAGTCCAGCCATTGGAACTCCAGCACTGGGAAAGTGCAGGTAGGAAGACCCCAGGGCTTCCTGACTAGGTAGTCTGGCCTACTTGCTGTACTTGAAGCCGGTGAGAAATGCTGCCTCAAAGACAAAAACAATAGAAAGTCAAGGTGAGTGGTGCCTGAGGAATGGCAGTTGAAGTTGTCTTTTGCATTCATTCATTCATTCATTCTCCGCATGCATTCACAAGCATATGTACAGCTTTCTGTACACACATGTGCACACATGAGCACCTCCCCAAACAGAGAAGGGGGAGGAGAGAGAGAGAGAGAGAAGCTAAGAGTCCCCACAACTCTTAGGGAACTGAGTTTTATTGAAAGCCACACTGAACTCATAAGGCCACGGTGATGTCTCAAGTGCTACCCCAGACTGCTCCTTCCCTCCCCGGGACTCCAGCACGCGGATTTTGGTCGGTGCACCAATGTTGCAGAATCCCCATCTGTTCCTACCACAGCTCTCCCAGGCCAAGCTTCCTCTTCGCACACTGAAATATTAGATGTTCAGTTGGGAGTCCAGCAGCAAAATATTTCTGAAATTGTGTGTGCATTTTTTTCTTCTAATTTAATGTGCCAGACAAGCCTCCCTGTAATTAAAACCAGAAAGGGACCAGACTTACACAGAGATTTGAAGGCTGTAAAATTCTAGGACAGGTTTATGTAGAGCAATTAAAAAGGGAGTTAAAAATTGTTAAAAAATTAAACACTAATTACTTTTTTTCCCCCTCCTCTTATTTCTGCTGAGCTGTTCTGGCTACGGAGCTCGAAGAAAGATATAAAAAGAGGGGGGAGCAGTTTTGCTTCATTGCTGTAAATCATGCTCAGCCCAAGCTCCTCCAAATGTTGCAGCCAAACCCAGCTGCTGCCAATTAGCCTAAATCATGCCTTTTCAATTAGAGTGGCTTAGGGGAGTCTGGTAGCGAGATGTTCATGATTGTGTGTGTGTGTGTGTGTGTGTGTGTGTGTGTGTGTGTGTATCTGTGTCTCTGTGTGTGTGTGCCATGAAGTGGTTTGGGGGAATGGAAGAGAGGTAAAATATGATTTTAAGCTAGGAGGTGGAAATACCTATTAAAAGGTGTGATCTCAGTTTAGTGTTTTCCATATAAAAATAGGCTATTATTTGCCATGCTGTGGGGAGCAGTGACGGGCGGAGACAAAGTTGAGGAGGTGAGCCTTAGAGCTGGAGGGAAATTTTGTTGTTTGGAGCCCAGGTTCATCTAAGCTAGGTGCATGCCCAATACCCAAGGTGCTGGCTGGGGGCTGTCAGGCGGGGGTGTTCTGAGACCACCGGGCTGAAAGAATCCAAGGTGGAGCGAAGGGGTGACTACAGCAGAAGGATCTTGGGGCATCCACAGGGGCACACTGTTTCTTGCTTAGAGGCAATATGCATTAAATATTGGAACCTGTGACTTAGAGAAAGTGTATAGTGTGGTGAGGAAATGATGCATCAAGGTGAAGGCCGATGGGCAGTGAAGAAAGGAAGGTGCTGTTTTTGCTCACAATGTCCTTCCAGTATCTGAGATGGTCAAAGCCTAATCCCAACAGACTGGAAGGAGAGCGTGGTCTCTGAGGATGTTCTGGGGGCATCAGTGCCTGACATTCTCCCTTGGCAAAGGTCAAGCTGAGGAGTGGTTCACCCAGAAGCCAAGATTTTGGTTTTGCCTAGGACAGGAGTTTCTGTAATTATGTCTTTCTGGGAGTACTAACCACATGTGGTTCCCCAACCTATGGTGATCTCAGGCCCCCAGTTCCGGCTTCTCGGCGATTTTCAGGTGGGCTACACCTAATAGACAGATGAAGTGGAGGGTGGTTGTTTGTATGACATAAACAGATCTTTACTAGCCCTAGGAGGGGAATTTGTGCCTTTTTTAACTGGAGGAGAGGTGGGCATGTGTTGTGTTAACGTGGTTCCCTTGCCTGCCTGGAGCCATCAGCCTCGTTCATGTCAGAAAGCCTGCTCCTAGGCTGAGGATTCAAGGGGGACGCAGTGAAGGCAGGTCTGACCATAGCAGCCGCGGCTTTCAGAGTCGGGTGCACATTGACATTAATGATAGGAATAAAAACTATGATTTATGTATGGAACATGTAGGACATCCAAGTGCTGGCCAGAACACTTTACCCAGAATTCCTCTTTTTAGTCACTTTCTAAGGTTCACAAGAACACAGATAGGATCTGAGCTGGGTTGCAAGCCCGGAGCCCCCACAGCGAGTTACCTCCAGTAGTCAGGAGGGCTTGAAGAAAGTTTATATACATGTGATTAATCTTCGTTTTGAACATGATTGGATTCGGAGTTGCCCAGGAGACAGACTTCTGGCTTTCTGTGAGGGTTTCAGAGTTTTAACTGAGGAGAGAAAACATAGTCTGAGTGGAGGTGGTTCCTGCCCATGGACTGGAGTGCCAATCCCAGTCAACAGGGGTGAAAAGAACAGACCGAAAACTCACACCAGCTTTCTGACAGTGGACAATGTGATCAACCTTTGTCACACCTCTGCCACCCTTATGCCTTTTCTGACATGATGGACCCCATCCTCCCTTACACCACGAATAACTAACACACTCTGCTTCCAAACTTGGCTTTGGAAGAGCTGTTGGTGATAGAGAAGCCCAGAATTCTTTACTGATGGTTTGGGTGGGAGCAATAATGGACCAACTTTGGAGTTGGTGTAACTGTATACAGATTCTTACTGTGTGCCAGCCATGTCTATAAACATCACCTTGGCTCATCTGCAAAAAAAAAAAAAAAAAAAAAAAAAAAAAAAAAAAAAAAAAAAAAAAAAAAAAAAAAAAAAAAAAAAAAAAAAAAAAAAAAAAAAAAAAAAAAAAAAAAAAAAAAAAAAAAAGGCTCACCCTAACCTCTCTACATGGCTGACTTTCCCCATGTACCATGTATCCATGTATACACCCAGCTAGAGGAGACACTTGGCAAACACTGGGCTCCAGGCATTCCTTCTTGGTGGCCCGATTCCGTGCTGACTGACCTGGTTTCTTCCTGGATCAGAAGATGATTTTCTTCATAATATGGTTAAAGATTTTTTGAAGTGATTCATCTTAAAGAAACCATGAGTGGGTGCCTTCCTTGGAGCAGGCCCATACCACTAAGGGCTGGGTTAGTGTCCCCCATCCAGAAACTCCAACTATTCTGGGCCTCCTTCTTCCAGGGCAAGGCCACCTGGGGCTTCTGAGGACCCCTCCTTTTGCAGTAGTTAGTAGGCAACTTAGCCTGTGTTCTCTGTCTATGGCTCCTTCAGGATGTCTGGTGATCTGCTGGATAGCCCAGAGGAAGAAAGGGCCTCCTGCCTCAGTGCAGAGCAGACCTGCCAGTCCCTAGGCAGGACGACCTCACCCTGATCCTTTTTACTCTGACAGCTGAGTGCAGCCAGCCAGGACTAGCCTTCTGATGGGGGGTGGGCTTTTGAACCAGGGACTCATGCTCTCCACACTCCTTAGGTTACGGGGAGGTTGCCTCCTGGCTCCTCAAAGTTGGCAGGAGATGAGAAATCAAATGTGGGGGCAGAGGCTTTAGGTGGCTGCACAAAGGTGCCCAGTCCTTGGTGGGACCTCTGTTGGTCTGAGCCCACCCTGTCAGGAGTATCCGGTGAAGGTAGGCAGGAGAAGCTGGAGAGGAGGGTCAAGGGTGAGGTGGGCAGTTGTCAGGTGACCTGGTTATCGTTTACTGTTCACCATCATCTTTCATGTACCCTAAACTTGGCATGGCTGAGGCCAACTGCCTGCATTTCAAGCCTTGTCCTAGCTCTTGGCACACCATTATTTCTCCCTAACTCTTGTCACCCCATTTCTTAGCCCTGCCCGTCTGCCCTTAGAATAACTGGAAAAGCTTTCTTTTCCATAGGCGGTGGGATAGAAGGTGGCTGTGTAGACAATGTTGGGGTCGGATGAACCAGCTGCAGTTTTCTAAGCTGCAGCCACTTGGACAGGGTGGCCTGACGCAGGTTACTGCCTTCCCTCGGCTTCAGTTTCTTCATTTCTAGACTGAAGGCATCAAGAGCATGCTCCTGGAGAGCTTAAATAATGAGAGCGAAGCCCTAGCCTAGTGCCTAGCACTTCAGTCAGTCAAAAAGAGAGACATGTTACCCCATATTCCAAGACCCACTGCCCCCAGGGTTTATTTCACTGGGCCACCTCACACTGAGTGACCTAACTCTGTCTGCCCATTTATTGGAAGAAGCCTGCATAGGATAGGCCAATTCATTCTGGGGCCCATGATGAGTCACAGGACTAGGCTGACAATAAATCTTCTTGCCCGGCCACTGTTCCGGGCAGCAGCTGGGACCAGAAGATGACCCACTATCCTGTGTACAGACACGTTTACTAGCAATGAGTGAGACTTAACATGACCATGGGAAGGATGACCCAGCAAAAAGGGAATCTCACTGTTCACACCCCTGCCTGCCACTGCTGCACTTCTGAGTTCACCCTTCTGGATTCCACCATGCCTTCCTTGAGGCAAGTGTCCTTGAATGAGATCCTCAAGTGCCAGCCTCCTGGTTCTGGAGAACCCGGCTACTGGTTCAAAGGACAGGACCTGAAGATCCTGTGGTTTCTTGGGGGAGAATACTCTGCCATGAACTTGTGTGAGGGTTTCTCTCTAGTTGGGCAGCATCTAATGGAAGTAGTGGAGAAGAGAGCTGGATTTTAGGCTCTTAAGCAAGCAATGCCTCCCTCGTGGGTTAGATTGACAGGGTGTTGCATGGATGGGAGAGTGAGCTTGAATTAAGCTTCTGTCTGTCAAGCTAGGTTGTCTCATGCTTCTTTAAGTCTCTCTTCTGGGTTTTAAGTTTCTGGCATACATTCCCCATCAATATTTTGAATATTTAAAGTTTAATTATTTGTATGTGTGTGTGCAGATGTGCACAAGTGCAAAGGCCAGAGGAGGATGTTGGATATCTTGCTCTTCATTCTCTTCTTTGAGATAGAGTCCTCACTAGACCAGGAGCTAGCCTGGCAGCCCCAGACACTCCCCACAGCAGTGAGTTCCTAGGTGCACATAACTGTGCCTGGGTTTTTATGTGGGTTCTGGGGATTTGAACCCAGGTTTTCATGGTTGTTCAGTATATGCTCTTACCCATCTCTTATCTCTCCAAGCCCTGAGCGGGCGCACGCACGTGGTGTGTGTGTGTGTGTGTGTGTGTGTGTGTGTGAGAGAGAGAGAGAGAGAGAGAGAGAGAGAGAGAGAGAGAGAGAGTGAGAGTGATAGGTGGAGTTAGAATTAGAATTCCATATAGCCCAGACTGGCCTTTAACTCACTGTATAACCAAAGATGACTTGGTTATTCAGTGATCTTGTAAGCCTCCTACCTCCATTTCCCTGAGTGTTCAGATGGTAGTCATGTGCTGTGGTGATGGTTTATGTAGTGCTGGGAATTGGACCCAGGGCTTGACACTAAGCAAGCACTATACCACTTATACTACATCTCCAGCCCCAGTCCACTTGTCTCCATCCATCTCTCTCACCAGTCCCAGAACTCCTTGAAGGCTCAGGCTGTCTGTCTAAGGTACCTACAGCATTCTTAACTGACTAGAGAGTGTCTCTCTAAATGCTCATTGGATGGATAGGTGTGGGAGACTAAGCTGAGAGATTACTTTTGGTGGACATAGTAGGGTCTTAGGAGGTGATCCTGGTCTTCTGAATGTCTGCAAGATGTCCCAGTCTGGTAACACATCCTGAAATTGCAGAGTATTTGTCAGGGTATTTGCGAGTTTTGCTTATGTTGGAAAGCATGAAGTAGGTGAAGCTTCAGCATTCTCAATCTCAATAATGCTCCAGGTGCTCCATGGAAGGTACCCCAAACTGACAGAAAGTGAGAAGCCACATAACACCCCCAAATGACCACTTTCCAATATGGAGAGAAAGCTGCATGTGGATTGAAAGCTGCCCTGCCTGGGTTGGCTAGCTCATAAGAAGCTTTAATGGCTGTGGACAGAGGGGTGCAAGGCAGGGTGGCCACACCTGCCCACACAGCCAGCATGAATCAGCACCGGGCTTCATCAAATGATGAGAATGAGAAGCATCATACAAGTCATCACGTCCTGTGCACATAAACATTACTTGGGAGTAAAAAGCCTGCATCATTTATCATTGGGGACCTTCTTCCAGCAGGACTCAGAGACTCTGTGATTTAGTATTCCAAAGTGGAAGATTTGAGGTCACTTCTCTTTGGAGGAACAGTCCATGGGGCACCAGAGAAATTGTACAAACTTAACTATTCTCGAGACTTCGATCCTGGGTCCACTGAGAGCCTGTCACTCAGGCTGTCCGAATCCCTTCTATTACAACTGAAAAAACTACCCTTCTCACATCTTCCAGAGTCAGGATAACAGTGAGGCCTGAGGATGGCTATTCAAAAGTATGTTCTTCCAAACACTGGGAAAATGTCAGGTGTTTGGCTGTTTGGTTGGAGTGGTGCTCAGCGGGGCTCATGTGAGCACCACCCTGAAACTCCCCGCTGCTTCCCTTTGCCTAGATTGTCTAGAACTTTCTCTAGATCAGAAATTTGCTTTGTTTGTTTGCTTTGGCCTCTGACAGACACCAAGAGCCTCGTGAGGATGAAGGGTTGGGAGTCTCCTGATAGCTGGGCAAATGCCCAGCACTCCTGGCCTGGACACCACCTCAAGGAAACTGGGGTTGTGGTGACTGTCACACTCCATGTGACTTCTCCACAGACAGTGGATGGACATGAGGTTTGGCAAACTTCCAACACCACTGACCCATCCAGCTCCTCTTGGAACAGCCTGGTCCCTGCCCCCAGGGGTGAGCTGGTCCCTTTGAGCTGTGCCAAGTTCTCACTGAACCTGTGACAGAGTCCAGTCCCTAGTTGATGCTACCCTGGTCCTAGCCAATCTCACATAAACCTAAGCCAATAACACCATCTCCCTAGGGCCTCCGACTTACTTTAAATCCTTAATTTTAGAGCATTTTTGGCTGTTTTTGAAGAAATAAGGCTTTATATTTTCAACTTGAGTATATACTACAAGAGAAGGGATGGAAGAGATGGATGAGTAAATTAATATAAAAATGACAAGAACAAAGGCCTATGTGATGTCATAGGCTCTAAGAGTTGTTCCCTTGGATCATGCAATCTAGTGTAGCAAAGCTCTGAATCAAAGGCTAGTTAGTATAGGAAATTAGGTGTCCCTAAGCCTTCTTATTTTTAGGGATCCCTCCTAAGTCCCCACCCCCATATTAAGTATAATTTTATAGGGGTGAGGGGAATGAGAAGAAATAATAACTTTTATTTATTTTGAGAGTTAAGGGGAAAAAAGAATCTATTCTTGTGGTTTCAGCTTCTTTTGTATTTACTGTAACTTTAAGAAGTGACTAATAATTAGAGCTGACAGTGCTATCTTGTAAATAGATAACTCAAAATTTGGAAGGGAGGGAAAAGTTTTGCAGTTCTGTATATTTGGGAACTAATACTTTTAAAAAAGAAGTTTTTAATGTTTCCACTGATTTTTGAAAACTTAACAGTCTTTAGCCACTGTGTGTGTCTTCAAAATTCTTGCTAGAGTCAGGCTATGGTTTGCAAGGTTTGTGCACCACCACATAGGTTGTAGTGTGTGTTTGTGTGTGTGTGTGTTTTCCCGTGCACATGTGTATGAGGTGTGTGAGCATGTGGGAATATGTCTGGAAGATAACCCTAGGTGTTATTTCTCAGGCACTGGCCACCCTTTCCCGAGATAGCGTCTCTCTCTTACAGGCCTAGACTAGGCTGGCTGTGATGCTTCTTTCTCCCACCCCCTCAGCCCTGGAAGTACAGAGAATACCCTCACATTTATAGGTTCTGGGAGCAGCCAGGTCCTTGTACTTTTGTATTGACATCTCTCCCCAGTCCCTGACTGTGTGGCTTCTTTAAGCCCAACCTTCTCCATCTGTAAATGGGGCTAATTGCTCTCTCTATTTCTGCAGTTGTCAGAAGGATAGTTGTGATAATGAAAGGAAGTTCATGGCCAGGAGCTTGATTTCACTTATAGAGTTATCTGGTGAAACATATTAGCATTTAAAAAACCAAATGAAAAAGACCAGTGATTCTAGAATTTGGAAAACAAACTATTATTTGAATTTGGAGGATTCTCCTATTCTCTAGTGAGAGCTAGAAAGCACAAATGTAAATATACACATATTGCAATTATAAAGGTGCTTGTTCATTCTGAACTCAGCATAACTTCACTATGTTTTAGGTTTACCTTTGGATGTTTAGTGATGAAAGAATGAAGCAAGAATTAATGATGTAAACAACATTGAATGGAGGTGGGGGAGGTTTTTGGTCTACTTGAAGTAACAAGTTTTTCCAACCTTTAGAAACATCTACTTACTAGCAAATTAGTGTTAATTAGCACAGCTTCTTATCAGATCCACAGAACCTCCTTCTTGGCCGCAGCCTCTGAAGGACCTTGAACTTCCAAACAAGGCAGGCATTTCTGCTTCTGCAGAGATCTGTGATGAGGGCTTTAGTCACTCTGGGCAGTCTTCCTCACTGAGGGCTGACCTCTGAAGCTTTGAAAGGGAGATAGGGCTTGATGGACATTCTGAGAACCTGGGACAGGATGGGGGTTCCCCGCAAGCACATGATGAGCACAGACCTGCACGTGATGTGAGTCATGCCTGAATGACTCCAAGTAGTTTACCCAACATGGCATTTGGCAGCTGCAGTTCTTGTCTTTCTAATTGGAAGGGCAAGACGGATTGATGGATGGGGCGCTGCAAGCTGGGAAATATGTGAGCGTTTCAGAGAGATTCTTGCTGGTCACGTGGTACCACTTGAGTGCCAGTTTCTATGATGAGGCCATGTGTCTTGGTACACTGAGTGAACATTACATTCCTGGTTGTGTGGGAAGCCTGGGGGCTCAGGATCCCTCATTTCTATCTTGTGTTCTGTTAATAATAAGCTGTATGACGTTAGATAAGTCACTCTGGCTATGGATTAGCTGGGTTTATAGCATGCTGAATTCAGTAAGAATGATAGATTGGAGAAATTAGATTCTTTCAAAGAGTAAGCACTAAATGGATGAGGTTTGGTTTGACTGTCTGGTTAAAAGATCGGACACGGGCTGGATAGTGGTCCTGCTCTGCAGCTTCCCAGATGCTTAGACAACCATGCCCAAGATATCGATCAAAGGCTTATTTTAAGTCACAGTTCTACTGTGGGGCTCTATTCCTGTCTCACTTTGTATCAGTGACTGGCTGAAGATCAAGACAGTCTAAAGATGACACCATACTAAGAAGCAGGGCCGACATACATGACGCAAGTGCCAGGGTCCCTGATAATCTCTATAGACCCTAGGGCTCCGCCCAAACCCATAAGATGGAAGACTTTCTGTTCTCCTTGTTCAATTTCATGTGGTTTCAAATTCAGAAGCACAAGAACCAGATTAGAGAGCCCTGAGTTGGCAGCAGCTCACATGAAAGGGATCGGGAGGTTTCAGTTGACCACAAGCATAATGTGATCCACCAGGCTGACTGTTGCTAAGAACATGAAAATACTGCCTTAATGGGCAGATGGTATGCAGATCCAGGGAGGTGACATTACAGGGGCTTCTGGCTGGAGCAGGCCATATGTACAGCTCTGAGCATCACATTGATCAAGACTTACCCTTGGGGACATTCAATGAGGAAATGAATGAAGAGACCTCAGTAGATTCACGAGTATGCTGGGAACCAACAGGATACTTACCATCCTATAATCTTATCCTAGGCAACCTGGATGTTAGCACTTCATAGCTTCTCATGTACTTAGTTGGATTATGTGCTAAATCCAGCTGATGGACCATGAACAAAGTTGACAGGCTCCATCTTAAACCTGCCCTACCAGTGTCCTCATGATACCACCACATTGTGCTCTTTTCCTCTATTGTTCTACGGGTGTGACAGAAAGACAAAATTGAAGGAGCTGAATTCTGAGGACCATTCAGAATCCCACTTGGCAGCTCCCTAGGGATCATCCATTTGGAGCATGAGAAGAATGAACCATGAATCTTTATTGTATTAAATCAGATGTGCGGAGTGTTTGTTACAGCAGCTAGCACCGAGAACTCTGACTGCTCACAGATGCTATAGACACCAGGGGAAAGGATGTATGGATAATAAGTAGTATGTTAGATTAACCCACAGAGATACCACACTGATTTCCCAACTGCAGACCAGTAAAAGGATGGGAAATGATTTCATCCTCCTTCACTAGGGAATTGGCTACCATCACTGCCCCTTGGATACACTCCCCAATGATAGCTTTTGTATGTATGTATGTATGTATGTATGTATGTATGTATGTATGTATGTATTTTTTATAAGTTTTCTGCCAGCATGTATCTCTGTGGGCCAGAAGAGGATACCAGATCTCATTACAGATGATTGGGAGCCACAGTGTGGTTGCTTGGGAATTGAACTCAAGACCTCTGGAAAAGCAGTGCTCTTAACCACGGAGCCATCTCTCCAACTCTGATAGGTTTTGCTTTAAGCTTTCTTTGCTCTTTTTTTTTTTTTTTTTTTTTTTTTTAACAATAGTCTAATTAGGTCTCCCTTCTTTGCTAGTTATGTGACCTTGGCTGAGCTACCTGCCTGCTCTGGGCCTCTTTGCCTCTGTTTTATGGAATAGTTATAATGTTAACCCTCTTGGTAGTACCAGGGTTACTTAGTACTTAGTAGTTAGTAGTACCAGTAGTACCTGTAGTACCTGTAGTACCTGTAGTTAGCTCTTCTTTCAATCACTGCGGGCTTGATATGGAAGTTAGGCCATCTATATTCCCAACACGCAGACAGAGATATGATCTTGTCTCTCCATATATGAAGTGATGGTTGCTCTTGATTGATAATTTGATTGGATTTGTAATCAACTAAGAGACATATTTCTGGGTAAGTCCATGAGGACCTTTCCAGGATGAATTGACTGAGGGCAAAAGACCCTCTGGAGTGGGTAGCATTTTCTGCATGAGGCCCAGATATAGAGTGGCCCTGGGGGAAAGAATGTCTCCTTACCTGCCTACCTTTCCATCTCGTTGATGTGTTTGTCAGCCTTGTTACAGACACTCCTGCTACCATTCTTTCTTTTTCTTTTAAATGTTTATTCTTATTTTATGTGAATTGGTGTTTTGCCTGCATGTATAGCTGTGTAAGGGTGTCAGATCTTGGAATTACAGACAGTTGTTAGCTGCCTTGTGGTCCTCAGGGAGAACAGTCAGTGCTCTTAGCTGCTGAGCCATCTCTTTTTCTTTCATCTTCTTAAAGGCTGGAAGCTCTCTGGGAATCCTCCAAGCCTTCAGCTCCAGATTGGGACCATCAAGATGTCTAACATTATCAGTGTGAAGACAGCCATTGTTGGATGACATTCTCCTTATCATGTAAGCCTATTGAACAAAATCCCCCAAGACATACATATGTATGAAAAAATATATTCTCCTCATTCTGTTGGTTATGTTCCTCTAAATGACCCTGACTGATAAAATCATGAAGTCAAGGTTTGACCTGAGCCTTAATTCTTTTGATGGAGTTGGGGGTGTCTGTGACACCAAAGTTACCTTCTAGAGTGGCTGGGAGTGGGATCAGGCTAAAGATGTTCATGTACAGAGGGGTCTAGCCACTGTTTCTAGGGGAGGACCCAGCAGAAGCTAGGATTGACAGTTGGGCAAGGAATTGCCATGGACCCAGACTGATGGCGGATACCAGCTGGGGATGTGGACAGTCATCTGGATCCCAGCAATTAGATGTTTCAGTGCTGGGCCTTGGGAAGAATTTCCATGTTGAGTGGTATTAAAATAGTGTGAAGATAAGTATAAGCTATAGAAAGGCTATAGATATGCTGCTCAAGAGCCCTCAAGTCCCCACGATGCTTGGTCATATTTCTGTGTGGTCTTAGAGGTGCCTAACATTTCCTGGCTTCACCTTCTGGAAACCAGAAATGAGGCTGCCTACCCTCAGGGCAAGATGACAGGCAAGACTGGTTACTGAAGACTTTCACAGACTCACCTGTCCAGTGACAAAGTGCAACTCATGAATAGATATTCCGGGCTTAGTTTGCACTAAAGAGTTAGTTTGTACTAACCTTTCACCTAGGCTGGAGCTGTTCCATGAGGCAAGGGTTACCCAGGAACCAGAAGTGTTTAGCAAGATGCCAACGATTCAGAGGAGGTAGTCTCATAGGGATGGAGATGACATGGAGCAAATCCCAAGGGCAATACCCTCAAGATACCAGCCGCCAAACGTGCTGTCCCCACTTTGCCTGTGGGAAAGTGATCCCACCCCTGTACCAACAGGGTGGGCAGGTGAGAGAGATGATCAGGGAGAGGGTGTGCAGACACTGAGGATCTCACATCATAACTCAGGGCTGGCTTCAGCCATCAAGGACTTTCACACTCTGCACAGGCGGGTTGTAAGGCATTCTTCCGAAGTGAGAGAATGTGCCTTTCCTTTGACTTTTTATTTATTTTTTATTTCCTTTTGCCAATAAAATAATTAACCCAGGGTTCCCAAAGGCTGCCATCCCACTTGCCCTTGCTGTTTCTATGGGGTGTGGAGAAGCTGGGTTGGCAAGGGGCTTGGCTGGTGACAGAAGAAGTGGACAGACAGTGACACACTGAAAACGGTGTTGAAGTCCCAGAGGGCCACTAGGGAACACCCCCTCCCCACTGACTTCTCGTCACTCCAGGTGACATACGACTTAGCACGTCCCCAGGTCTCCAGAACCACAGCTGGCTGCCTGTTTTCCACATGTGTTCAGTATTATCGGTGTTTTTGCAATAATAACCATGGTCTTGAAAAGGACTAAAATTAATTAAAATGCAGCACTCTGCCACATTTTACATTATGATTGTCAGAATACTTGGCTGGAAAGGGCCTCTTTAGAAAGGGGGTGGGTCATCTCATCTGCCCCCTTGTCTCTGCCTAGGTTCTGTCTCAGGTCTGTCAGCTGATGTTAGAAAATTACCAGTGAGGGTCCATCCATAGTTTTCTCACCTAAATTTATTTCTGTAAAGAAAACCTTTCTACTGTCTTAAAGAGGAAAGCCCCAATAGTCAGGGGTTGTATTTGTGACTTGCAGAATGATGTGAGAAGCTCATACAGGTTGTAATTTTCAAACTCTGCTCATCTGAAGATCCTTACTAAGCATCGCTTGGAGGAACTGAAGTGATTGCTCAGTGGTTAGGAGCATATACTGCTGCTGAAGAGGACCCAGGTTCAGTTCCCAGCATCCACATCTCTCGGCTCACAGGTGTTTTTAATTATTGTTCCAGGGGATTCCACCTTTTCTGGCCCTTGTGGGCACCTGAACACATATGGTACATATGTGTACATGCATGTGCGTGCACACACACCACATACACAGAGGAACATAAAAATAAAATTAATAAAAGAATGCATTCTTTGGTCAGAGGTGAATACGCTGGCTTTCAGTTTAGGGCATGTTCTCAGACTCAGTTTGGCACCATTGATATTTAGAGCTGGGTTTTTCTGTGCAAAGAGGTTGTCTGTCCTGTTGCATAGCAGTGTCCCTCTCCTGTACCCACTAATTCCATCATCTCGTTAGCCCAAATCATACAAATGATAAATGCCCTTAGACATTGCTAAATAAGACTTGTCCCCTGGGAGGGGAACAAAATCACATGAAACTGAGAGCCATTGACCTAAGAGTCTCTGAGGACTCTTGGCCACCTCTCTGTCACCCTCTAGGACTTCCTACCCTTGCTACATGGAAGCATCCAACTTGAAACGACATGGGGGTGAGTCACACTCATTTGTGAGCCAAGGAATAGATGACCAGCTCTGAATAACATCCTGAGGTTTGCAGCTGATTCACTTTTTAAAACAAATTACAGTAGGTACAAACATAGCAACATCGCTTTGCCTGCCCATATCATGATGTGTTTTCCCCAGGGCCAGGAACTGACCATCACTCCCCATTTGCATTTGGTCACAGCCTATATGGGGTTAGCTACTGTGGCTAGTGGATTACAAGTAGTTTAGGGAATACAAATTATCACTCTCAGTTGTTCATGCGGCTGTGCTGTATACTACACCAACATTCTCTATGTGTGCATGCAAGTGTGCATATGTGAATGTGCTGCTGCAGATGTTGTAATCCATGGCTTCATGCATTCTAGGGAAGTAAACAATGTTTACTTTCTGGACCTGGATAGAGGTTTGACCAGCAGTCTGGCAGTCCAGCAGAAACACAGTCACAAAGAGACACACAGATGCTTACATTAATTTTCTGCTAATTGACCGAGGGCCCAGGCATATAACTTGCTAACTCCTTTATCTGAACTCAACCCATCTTGTTCAGCAATGAGGCTCAGTACCTTTTCTCAGAGCAGCATTTCAACTTCTTTCCTTGCATCATCTCTTGGAATCTCTGCAGCATCTGTGTCTGGCATCTGTCTCTGCTCTGAGATATTTCCAAGTTTTCTTAGCCTGGTAGCCCCACCCACACTTCCTGTCTGCCTTTGGCCAATTAGCTTTTATTAAGCCCATAGGTGGAACAAATATTTGCAATATACCATAATCCCACTGCATATCCCCCTCTTTTTCTTTTAAAAACAAGAATCTCAAATCTAATATCTTTTTTCTTTTCCATTACCTATAACAACTTCTAACCAATAGTAAACAAACACAAACATCCATAATTCATTTTTTTGGGAATGTGGGCATAGTCCTGTAGGCTACTTCCTGCTGAATGGGGGCACTGGCAATCCCATGGGGATCCAAAGAAAATTTAGGATTATGGATAAATCTTTAGTGGAGTAGTTTTTAAGGTTGAGTAATCTCAGCCAGTCTCCTTGAAGCTGTTTTGGATGCAGAGCTCAGAAGAAACTGTAACATAGGTGCTCAAAAATGCTGAATCATCTGGGCCATCCATTTTCATTGAAAACTTTCCAGGGGGTCTTCCTAGATCAAACTTTATTTTCTTTAACTGAGAATAAATCCACAGTTTCTGATTTTCTGTAGAAATAAAAAGAAAACCTCTTCTCCAAAGTAGCATATCTTTTGATTTCAGTTTTAAAGTCAACTCATTTATAAAATATATACATTGGATTAACCCATCAGCATTTATAATTAAATGTCTTTTAGAAACTTTAACTACTTCATTTATTGTCAAAAAACTTAGAGACAAGACAATAACTTACAGTATCCAGATACTCTTTGTATTTTTCATTTTTACATGGCTTATTACTATTTTTTTACTCTATTTCTCTTTTAAAGGACTTTCTCTATCCTTTTTTCTTTTCTCTCTCAAGCCTACATGTATTTGAAACATATCCTAAACTATTTACAGGTTTTTAAAAATCTGTCTCTACTGTACATCTCTTATCTTTTCTGTTTCTGACCACACCATTGCTTGGCTAGCGTGGCTGTCCCACCCAGCTCTATTTCTTTCTGTTTCTCTCCACACCTTTAATCTTCCAACCTGTTTTCTTTATTTGTTTCTGTTTCTGTTCATACCTTTAATCTGCCAAGGTGCGACTAAGGATTAAAGGCTTCACTGGGGTGGCTAACTACACCAAGCTCCCTTTATTTCTTTCTGTTTCTGACCACATCTTTAATCTGCCAAGATGTGGCTAAGGATTAAAGGCATCACTAGGGTGGCTGCCTGGCTCCACACAGCTTCTAGTCTAGTTGAAGTTTAGCTTTTTAGCTGCTTACCAGACACAATTACCACTCTGTGGAATTTTAGGGTCCATATACTCATTAAGTAAAGCACTACCATCTGCTGCTCATTAACTCCATTTAAGTATTTGGCAGCAAAGCCTCTTAAAAGACTTACAAGTGTTTTGCCTCTAAGGCTGAATCAAGAAACTTCAGTTTAAAAAGTCTCTCCTCTGCTTGCCTCCAACAAACAGAGCTGATCCAAGAAAACACAGCCGCTGCTACTAAGAAGCCTTCTTTGACTCTGTTCCCTCTTGCCTGTGAGAACAGAAATCTTAAATCCACCACAAGATCTTGTTTCTCATACTGAATCTTTTGTGAGATTTCAGGAACCAATCTTGGTTTAAACTGCCTGCCGCAGACCCACCATTTTGAAATTCAAACCCCAACACCAAGGTGTCTCTATATTATGACACACTTCAAAGATATAATTTGGAAGCCTGTTTTGGCTCTGTTTCTGTGCTCTACAACCCTATTTAAGCTTTCTCTGGCTTTATGTGGGAATTTGGCCCATGTTGAAATGCCATCTGTCGTAAATGGTTTCTGGGTCAAACTATCCCATCTAGAGCAGAGATTTGACCACTGTCTATCAATCCAGCAGAAACACTCACAGTCATACAGAGACACACAGATGCTTACATTAATTTTATGCTGATTGACCTAGGGCCCAGGCATATAACTTGCTAACTCCTTCATCTGAACTCAACCCATCTTGTTGAATTCCTGTCTGCCTTTGGCCAGTCAGCTTTTATTAAACCCATAGGTAGGACAAATATTTACACCATACCATGATCCCACTACAGAACAATATTCCTAGTCACCTTCATATCCATTCTCCCTGAACTTGTACTTTACCTGAAAGAGAATTTGAACTCTAGAGATTCTGTTGTCTCTACTGGCCTCTCTTAGTTAACTTTCTATTGCTGTAAAGAGACACCATAACCAAGATGATTTATAAAGGGAAACATTTATTTAGGGGCTTGTTTATAGTTTCAGAGGGTGAGTCTGTAAGGGAACGCAGGCATATCTGCAGATTGAAGGAAGAGAGAGAGAAACAGAGAGAGAGGTATTCTGGGCCTCGTAGGGGCTTTTGAATCCTTAAAGCTTACGCCCATTGACACACCTCCTCCAAAAAGCTTCACCTCCTTCCCAACAGTTTCACTAACTGGGGACCAAGCATTCAAATATGTGAGTCCATGAGCCGTTCTCATACAAACCACCTTTAGTCTCAGTGTCACTTTTCTTCTCTTGCTGCATGTTTACCAACACTCACTATTTCCCTTTCCTAATCTCCATCTGATCCTCTGAGCATGGCTGGCTCTTCCCCTGCCTCACACCAGAGCTCACATCACCTTCTAAGAAAGGGCAAGTAGCCCTGACATGTAGCCCATGGGGTCCTCCCTGCCACGGCAGCCTCTTGTCTTCTTTTCTCTTTTGAAATCCAAGTTGCTTTACCTGCAACTGTCTGGATCTTGAATTCCACATGCCAAGAAGTACGTGTGAAGGTGAAGTTTAGAAAAACCCAGAGGAAAGAGAAGGAGGAAGGGGTGGAATAGGGAAGGAGTCATCAGACTGTGAAGTCTTAGAAAATACTATAATAGGCTGTGACGGTTCAGGAAAAGGCTTGGTGCCGTGGAGTACTTCCTCACTCACTGGAGGATATTAGGTGGTTATACTCCCCTAAGCCAAAAACGATGCTTCTTCTTGAGAGCAGAGCTGAGATGCCACAGGACTGGAATATATGTTCCGAAGCACAGGGATCTATAGATCTTGTGGCCTGTTGTATGGGATGGGGGAGGGGTGCTCAGATAAAACTGTGGAAAGAAGGTTGTCATTAGGGAGAGACAGTGCAGTAAGGGCTGTTGCAAGATACCAAACTATTTCACACTGCGATGCTTCCAAGTCTTGAACAGTTCAGATGTTCAAAACCTGTAGCTTGTTTTTTACAGTTGGCTGGGTAGGATTTTTAAAGCCTCCTATGTTACTCACGTGGGGCATGGGGGCAGGTCACTAAATCCCAAGGAATCCCAGAGGAGAAGGAAAACAGCACCATCAGGTGGCCCGCCTAACCGGAATGGTTATCTGGTCTGGCAAAGCCAGCATCGTGGGTGGCCAAGCAAACCTCAGATACGGTGTTCCCAGAGACTGGGGGTGGGGATCCTTGCCTTTCCCTTCAGTCTGCCAGAGGACCCAGGCAGGAGTGGGCTTGTCACTGGAGTGGCTACCCTCTCAGCACAGACCAGAGCCCAAGACTAAGGAAACAGGCCTGTCAGTGCCGAGACCGCTGTGTGCAGCAAGACGGAGGGGTTTTCTGGGAGGCAGAGGCACTGTGGGTGGATGCCCAGGAGCATTGGGGTGAGGACAGGCACATGTGAACCCCATGTGTTGTGTGCAGAGAAAGAGTGTGGCAGAGTCTTTTTTTTTTTTTTTTTTTTTTTTTTTA
>PVIH01021658.1:10116-29256 GCA_004025045.1 Sigmodon hispidus | reverse complement strand
CATCCCTCATCCTTCATGCTGGGGTGTGCTCCCGTCCCTCATCCTTGCTGCTGGGGTATGCTCCCATCCCTCCCTCATCCTTGCTGCTGTGGTATGCTCCTTGGATGCAGCAAACTGGAAGTCCTGTGTTCTGATCCCTGTCTTGATTGGGGAACTGAGCCACTGATATCCAGTATTTCAGGTATGTACTGTCATTTTCCCACCCCCTCATCCATTCCTCCATTGAGAGAGAGAGAGAGAGAGAGAGAGAGAGAGAGAGAGAGAGAGAGAGAGAGAGAGAGAGAGAGAGTTTCCCAAGGAGATCGTCCAAACATAAAATAGGTCAAGACTAGGCACAAACCTTCATATCAA
This sequence comes from Sigmodon hispidus, assembly GCA_004025045.1. NCBI lineage: Eukaryota > Metazoa > Chordata > Mammalia > Rodentia > Cricetidae > Sigmodon > Sigmodon hispidus. Next base: position 28,905 of record PVIH01021658.1, on the reverse strand, counting down.
GGCTGGATGAGGCAACCCAGTAGGAAAAAAAGGGTCCCAGGTGCAGGCAAAAGTATCAGATGGCCCCTCATTCCCAATATTAGGAGTCCCACAAGAACACCAAATTATACAACCATAACATATAAGCAGAGGACCTAGCTCACCCACACAGGGTCTGTGACCGTCACTGCAGTCCCTGTGGGCCTCAGTCCTGCTTAGCTGGTTCTGTTGCCTCTTAGATGCCCTTCTCCATCTACGGTAGGTACTGTAATGTCTGGTGTAGAACTGGCTGTGCACTCATAGATTCCTTTAGTCTGTTCTTATCAGTTTCATTCCTCAGTTGTAATTTTGCTTGGTACAATTGTCTAGGTTTGGCAGCTGTGTCTGAGAACATCCTCCTGAGACATTCTGTCTTTCAGTTTCCACTGGAAAAGAAATCAGCTGTTATTTGACAATGTGTGATGTGACCTATCTCTCTTCCAGCTTTCGGTATTGACCACACAGACACAGTTTTCCTCATATATTCTGGAGCTGTCTTCTCTTCTGTCTGGATGAGGATCTTTTCCCTCTAGAGCTGGGATTTTTTTTTTTTTTTTTTGATCTTATTGAAGACATTTCCTGTGCTTTTGGCATGGAATTCTCCATATCTATATTTCACAGGTCTCTTCATGGTGTCCCAAAGATCTCACTCAGGTGTTTCTAAAACATCATTTCCTTGATGGAAAAATTCCTGTCAAATGTTCAAGAGCTGCTGTCCTGTCCTCCATGTCACCCTTCCTGCTGGGCTCTGTCTTGCTGAAGTGTCTATTTCACTTCATTTTTCCTTCAGTGTTTTCTTCTTCAATTGTTCTCATTTCCTAACTGACTATCCAGTTATGTTCCTAAGGACTCATTCACCAGTCCATTCCTGAGCTCCAAATCCCTGACTACATTTATAACCATTTTGAGTTCTTTGTCTAGACTCTGATCTATGTGGCTCTCTTTAGGGACTGTGACTGTGGGATAGGTAAACTGGGGAAGACATATGGTGTTGACTTTAGCTGTTTTGTAATAATTTTATTATTTTGCCTTTAATACCTTTAATTTCATCCATTAATTAAATATGCACATCAAATCATTTTTTTACCAACTGACTTCTAAATCCTTTTTTCTTTTAAAATTATTTATTATGTATACAGTGATGTCTGCATGTATTCCTGCAGGACAGAAGAGGGCGCCAGACCTCATTACAGATGGTTGGGAGCCACCATGTGGTTGCTGGGAATTGAACTCAGGAAGAACAGATAGTGTTCTTAAACAGCTGAGCCATCTCTTCATCCCTTGTTTTGTTTTTTAAAAACAGGCTTTTTTTTGTCTTGTTTTTTAATAACCTTGGCTGTCCTGGAATTAGCTCTGTAAACCAGGTTGTCTCTGAACTCACGGGGATCTACCTCCCAAATGCTGTGATTAAAGTGGTGGGGTGAGCCACTATTTCCTGGCATAATTCCTTTGAGATTCATACTGCCAATTCCAATCAGAAAACCAACAAGATGCTCCCTAAATCTTACTAGGACTTCCTAGCTTTGTCCAGCTTGTACTACAGCTGAGCTGAGGCATCAATGGGGACTCCCCTAGGCTGTGCTTGTGGAACAAGTTCATTCTTTGTGCCTTCTTGCTTCTTAGCAGTTACCTAAATTCAACTGGGCTTGGTGAAAAATCCTGACCACACACACACACACACACTTGTGGACAAACCATGAATTTATAAGGGGCCAGCAGGCCAGCAGGATGGTGCACACAGGTAAAGCTGCCAAGTCTGCTTGCTACCCTTATCTCTGGGAAAATGATTCCTGCAAGTCTTCAACCCTTCCCAACCATCACCACCTCCCACATAAATGTAATTTTAAATTTTAAAAAAGGATGGGTGGTGTGTCTGTCTAGCCACACCACCCCCACAAAGAATCTCAGGTTTTTCCCAATTGCTGGTCCAATGTGTTTGCTTATATCTAGGGCAGCACCACAAAGTTCTGATATAGGACGTTTGGAATTGGTCTCATCCTGTTTACCCACTGAAGTTGGCATTCCCTCATCTTTCTAAAGTGGGGCTTGCACAATGAGGTTAGTTATAGGAAGTGATCATCACACACCTGCCAGGTAGGGCCTCCCTAGGGAGGCTAAGGTAGCAGAATCAAGAAGTTCAAGGACAGCCTGGGAAACTTACTGAGACCTTACTTAAAAATAAACTGGGCTGGGGCTGCAAAGATGGCTCAGCAGTTAAGAACACTGGTTGCTGTAATTCCTGAGGTCCTAAGTTCAATTCCCAGCAATCACATGGTGGCTCACAACCATCTATGAGATCAGGTGCTTTCTTCTGGCATACAGGCATATATATAGGCAGAACACTGTACATATAAATCAATAAAAAAATCTTTTTAAAAAATAAAATAAACTGGGCTGTATTCTTTTCTAATACATGGGGCTATAGTTCAACCCCTAGTAGTCCCCTGCCCATGATGCTTAGCAACAGCATTGTAAGAGCTCTCTGCTTTCTCTTCCACTCGGCTTCCCGGACACTTAAACACCACCCTTTGTTTAGATTCCTTTGCACTCCAATGATCAGGACAGGAGCCTTCACACTGCCCGCTGTTGCACTAGTTACTCTCACCCTCCACTTACATAACTGCTCTGTTGTGTCTTCCCCAGCTGCTGCCTTGGTTTCTCATTCTTTCCCACCCTGACTTTTCTCTTGGACAACTCAGCTGGAAAGACATTGGGGGAAGTCACAGTAGAGTTCTGCCCTGCGGTACTGAGCACTGAGGCTAAGCCTGAGGGGCAGGTGATACTATTGGTAACACATTTGTGACTAAGCTCACTCAGTGGAAACAGGTCTGGAGCAAAGTACAGTGGATGTAAGCATAGGTTTGGGGACAATCCCAGGACTAGGGCACAGATCAGACATCAGGGACTCTGATAAGGTTCATTTTGGAAAGCCACAGGCACAATCAAATCGAGAAACAGACACTGAGAAGCAGTATGTTTTTCTTCAAATCAGGACTATAGGACTGAGTGGCACATGTGTGGAGGCACACTTGTACTTGGGAAATGGGAACAGGATGACCTAAGAGTCTGGCAATCCCACAAAAACCCCTCCCCATGCCATAGGAAAGACTTAGAAATAGCTATGGATCTAAAATCAAACATTTATTACTCTATTATTGTTAAAAGATGTCACACGTTATTTCAGCCCTCATTCCTGTGTGGCTGTATCTCAACTGAAAGCAAATAAGCAAACTCAAAAAACCTTTAAAATACACTGAATTAAAAAATTTTCAGGGGCTGGAGAGATGGCTCAGAGGTTAAGAGCACTGACTGTTCTTCTAGAGGTCCTGAGTTCAGTTCCCAGCACCCACATGGTGGCTCATAACCATCTATGAGATCTGGTGCCCTTTTCTGTATATTGTATACATAATATTAAAATTTTTTCAAACCAGGGAGAGGGCATTTTCTATATACTAATCATTAATGAGAAACTAGACAGAAACCCTAGATAGGGCAAAGAAATGACAATCCTTGCAGGGACTCTCTCCACAACCCACCTTTCCAGGAAAAGCCATCCAGCTCCAGGACTATCACAGGAATTATGTATTTTATCAATGAAGTGTGCTGCCTCATGTAGTCTAGCAGTTGATTCTGAGGCTACTGCTGAGGCTCACAGCATTTTGTTGCAGCTCATGAGAAAGGAACATCAGCACAAACTCAAGGCCAGCCTTGTCTACACAGCAAAGACCGTTATAAACAGGGTTGATAACTCCCCCTCCCTCCCAATTACTGCCCCAATGTGTCAGTTATACTTGGCAAATAGGAGGAATATTTACATGCCACATGGACACAAAAGCACTTGAAGTTTTCATCTAACTAGGGAAAATGGGGAGTCTGACCATGTTGAAGTGACAGCAGGAATGAGGGCCCAGCCTGAGGACCTCTAGGATTAACTGATAAAGGTGCTCCTGTACGCAAACACATGCTAATTTACTAGAGGATTTGCTCAGTGACAGCCAGCCTAGCCACATGACCAGGGTGGAGGCACAATATATATCAAGGGGACATGTTCAGAAAGCAGGTCTTTCTGGACACATTGAGTGTTATCAGCAGCCCTATGGACAGTACCTCCAGGCAGTTGGAACTCCAAAGTGTCTAGAGACAGACTGGGTAGTTGCTCAGAAATCCTGTGTATTATGCAAGGTTTCACAAGGGATTTCTTACTAAAGGTTGGAACGGAGCCCTCCAGCAAGGGCTGTCTGAAAGGCATTTGTACAGGTAAGGGAGACAAGGTGTACAGCCTGACCTGTCACCTGCCACAGCTAAGAGCTGGAAGGCTAGTAGTGCCAAAGGCTGTATGTAGGGTATGAAGTGTGGATGAGAATTTACAGATGAGAACACTCAAGTGGAAGTCAGTCCTGGCCAACAGATGGCAGAAACCCAAGTCTCAGTTCCATTCAACCTGCCAGCCTGCTCAAAGTATTGGAAAAGCTGCTCTAATCTACACAGGCCGTTCTAATGTCCTGAAATTAGCTCTGCCCAGCTGCCAACCTTGGTGGCTGGTATTTACCATCTCCTAGCTCACTTTCAGTACACATCACTAAGTCCAATGTAAACCTATGTAGATTTTGAAACCAGGCTGCCGGGGTCTCACACCCCACCAATTAACACTAGTTATTAGGACTCACACCTCATGTCATGAAAACAAACCATTTGGACACAGGACTCGGTACACACTAAGTGCTCCTTGTGAACCATCAGTATTTAGTGTCTTCCTTCTTCCACTGTTTCTTCTGCCATCATCTCCAGTTCCTTCCTGATTACAAAAACCTGTCCTCCCCCTTTCTATCTTGTTTTGTGACAACAGGCTCACAGGCTACAGGGGTGCAGGGCTTGTGACAGACAGACTGACATTAGCTCTACCCCCACCCCAGCTACTCCACCACCCACTTCCCCTTCAGTGCTCCAGCAATTCCAACCATCTCTAGCCCTTGCCATGCTTTTCCAATGCAGACCAGGAGGGCAGGTGAGACCCAAGGGACAGCAGGTACCTACCCCCCAATGCCAGACCACATCAGAAAAGCAGCAGTAGCAGCGGCCCCAGCCCTCACTGCCCACCGAAGGAGTGCTTTAGAAACTTAGATGATGCCACTCAAGTCCTGACAACTTGCGAACCGTGAGGTGATGGACAGACAGCAGGGCAGAGCAGGACCTTTGACCAGCCAGGAGGCAATGTCCACCAGGAGACAAACTGACCCTGAACTCCCCCCAACACTGCAGCCCAGGTTTGGAACCCTTTTCTGCTTGATTTAAGCACCTTAGAGGGTTAAAGGGTTTTAAAACCTATGAGCAGAGTAGGGCACAAAGCCAACTAGATCTCTAGCCTTCCCCAACCTATTTTTAAACCTTAAATTCTCTCTCCAGACATCTTTGTCCATTCTACTTACTAAGTAATATGCAGGAAGCCCTCTCACAAACTCTGTTGACCTCTGAACTGAACAACATTCCTAGGTTAACAGGAGTACATGGCTAACTACCAGTGTTTTCCTCTTCTTACAGGCTGAAACTACCTACCCAACTCTGAGCATCTCATCTCTAAACTGTTGCTGGAGCCCCATTTCCAGAATCCACAAGAGAATTCCCCAGCTTGGAAACTATGGACTTGAAACGCTCCATCAAAATAAGCTGAGGCCAGCTCAGCAAAATCCAACAAGGCAGACATAACTGCCTTATAACCTAGTTGAAAGGCCCACCTTATCTACCTTAAAACTCTCCGTCAGAGTATGAATGAGTCAGAGTATGAATGAGTCACAGGGTTTGTGGTTCATCTATACCAGATTAGACACAGGGGCCTGCCCATTGGGGGTTACAGTTAAAGGCAATGCCCAGCACAACTGAAACTGATTCAGAGCACAGTATCGAACCAAACAACCCTCCCAGCACCAAATTAAACCCAGCACGAGAATCCTATTCTTTTGAATCACTTTGAACAGAGACAAATCTCACTAAGATAACTAACTCAAAACTTCAATAATATTTTCTTTATTTACAAGTTAGAATCAAGAGAAAGCAGAGTCCAGGGGCCAAATGGAGAGGTGACCAAGTCCCCAGGCCCCAAACGGAGTGGAAGGAAGAGGGAAGAGTAGAAAAAAAAGTCAACGTAAAAAAAGGAGCTCGCCTTCTTCCCTCCCCACGGAGGCTAGAGGAGGACCACAGTGCTACCCCCTCACAGCCTTACCTAGCTTAAATAAATTAAAACCTCAATCAAAACGGGGCCCTTAGAAGTGAACAGGACAGCTGTGGCCTCAGGTGGCCTTGTGCCAGGCCTATGCCCACTCCCACCCACACCCTTGCCCCACCCCCATCATCCTGAGCAGGGACAGCACACCCAAGGTCAGGTCAGTCTTATCTGTCCATGTCCCTGCATTCCTCCCCACTGTAGAGCCAGCTCTCCTATGGAGGGGTGAGATGAAGAAGTGTCACAGCAAGGGGGAAGTGGTGGGGAAGGGTGGTACAGGGGTCCGGTCCTGCGGAGCCTTCCTGCCCCATCTGGCCTGGCCCCTTAGCCGGAGTCTGAATCGCTGGTGTCTGAAGAAGATGAAGAGGAGGACGAGGAGCTGGAATCTGAGCTGGAGCTGGAAGCGCTGAGCCGGGACACTGCCACTTGCTGTGCAGATGACTCTGTTTTCTCACTCGCTGTATGACAGAGTTGAAGGTTATAAAGAGCTGACATACTTATTTTCGTCTGTCTGTCAATAGAACACTTACTTGCCTGGTAGTCACAGGTTGCTAGCCACTCCCCCTCCCCCCAGTATTCAACTTAAAGGAGTGGAGGAAAGAAGGTGGGAATTTTTCAGCTGAAAACAATCACCTTTCTTGGGAGGTTTCTTGGTGGAGTTGAGCTGCCCACTGACATCTTGCAACCGCTTCTCCAGTTCCCGCTTCTTCTCCAAAGCCAGCTCCTCCTTTGTCTTTCCCACAGGTTTCTTAATGGCTAGAGGGGAAAAGACGTCAGGATTCACTATACTGCCTTCAGTCACCCTGGAACCGCCTAGCCCCATTCCTGAATATGAACACCTCAGCCCCCAGACCTGTGCCAACAATGGACCTCATCTGATACCCACTGTAGGGCTTCCGGGGTTTCTTTCGAAGGCAGGATAAAACATATCGCTCAAGCTCTCGAAGCGTGGATGGCTTGAGTGTTTCAAAATCAATCTCAATTTCTTCTGGATTTGAATCACGTAAAGAGGGTTCTCTGGCTTGGATGATATGTACAACTCGACCCAGCTTCTCCCCAGGTAATTTATTGATATCCAGGCTTAACTGCCTCTTTTCATCGTAACTCATGGGTCTGCTCTCCTCCTCCTCCTCTGAGTCGTAACCAACAGGCAGGACAGGTGGGGCTGTCTTTTGGGCCTTTTTAGGCAGCCTATGGGCACAGGAAATTGCCATGAGTTCACTAGATACAGACAGAGGCTGACTACACAACACCCTAAAGCTGTCTTAACACGTACTTGTTGCTACTTCCTCCAGAAGCCCCAAAGCCAGGGTGGCCTAGCATAGCAGCACTGCCACCCCCACCAGCTTTCTTAGATTTCTTGGGCTGAAGTGAGCGAGGTGCTCGAGGCCCCTTATCATCTTCATCGATCCCAACTCGGCCCCGATGTTTCTCTGCCTTTCGTTTCTTCTTCTTTTCCTTTTTCTCTCTCTTCCTCTTGGGCTTAGATATTGGGCCCTGGGATAGGGCAGCCAGTTGTTCATGCACTGCCCGAAGCTACACAGGAAAAAGATCAAGAAAAACAATTGAGACCATAGTTCAAAGCTGTTACCCACTCAAAAGTCCAAAGCCTAATGAGATACCTGTTCCTGCAGCTCCGCCAGGCGATGAGCCCTTTCTTCCTCAGAGTCTGAGCTTTCACTCTCCTCTTCTTCATCTTCCTCCTCCTCCTCTTCCTCAGAAGAACTCTCACTGCTACTGTCCTCACTGGAGGACTCTGAAGATGATTTGGTCAACCCAGGAGGCAAGGCGGTAGAGACCGGCAAAGGCCCTGGTTCCAGTGGCTCATCTGGCATCTTGGCATAGCGGAACTCAAACACATCCTACAGAGAGACACAGATGTCAATGGGTTTAATGTCCACCCACCCAGCACACTGGCTCCAACCTAGCATGAAGAGTGTGGCAGTCTTCTATGTTCCAAATGCAGCCTATAACCAGATACTTCAACCTGTACACACTCACCTGTAACTTCCGAGCCATGGCCACAACATCGTGGTCGGGAGGGTTGTACTTATAGCAGTTGGAGAACATAAGCCGCACATCAGCAGCAAACTCCTGTGCATCCCGGTAGTCTCGATTCTCCATCTTCCGCTGCAGAAGGAGGCAGCGTGAGAAGCCGCACAGGCAGAGACTCATCTCTCCCTGCCAACCCGACTCAAGAGCAGCCCTCTCTTGGAACACCAGTGGGGATGACCTTAAGGATCTGTGCCCTGGGGTTCAAGTTTCAAGTCCAAGGATTTGGGGTAGGTTTGAAGAGATATCTATGTCTAGAAAAAAACATTTCTAAGTGACCAAAGCCATCTCTCCCACATCACATCTCTCTAACCCAACTTTGAGAACTGCTGAAATTTTATTCTTACCGTAAAAACAAGGACTTCAAAGTATGTGACCTTTTTTGCCTTTTACAATTTTTTTTAAAGCATGATACTCAGAATGAGAATCTACTACTGGTCCGTAAGAATACATGGATATTGCTTTATTGATCCCTAGGCTCCAATCACTGCCTGAGCATCCCATCTGCCCCATGCAGTGGGTACCTTGACAGTGCTGAGGTCCATGGGGTGCTTAATGATGTCATGGTAATCATGAAGGCCAAGAGCAGAAGCGTCCACTGGTTTATAAAAAGGCCAGGCATAGGCAGCATGCTTCTTAGAAAGCAACTCCTTTAGAATGCCATTACAGTGCTTTAGCTGTTCTGACAGCTTCCCTTTCTTAGAGCTCTGGTGTTGCTGTTGCGAGTCAGGCAAGTCTTTTCGTGGGGGTTTGATTGGGCGGCCACTCTCTCTGCGCATAGGAGGAAGCCTTGCTGCCTTTGGCTCAAGACTCCCAGGAGGACTAGCTGGGGAACCAGGAGCCAGGATGGCTGTAGGTGTGGGGGTGGTGGTATCTGCTTTCCGTTTAACGCCTTTTTTCTGCAGAAAGGAGAGGTGGGGAGGTCATTCCGGGTTCATTTCCATCAATACCTCTTCCTCCCAGGCACCCCCCAAAATCTCATGTACTACCTTGGCAAGGGGCTGAGCTGGAGGAGCTGCTGATACAGCGAGGAGTGGGGGTCCAGCAGAGTGCAGGGACTTGAGAAGGGGAGAAGAGATGACTGATGGGTGGGGAATGTTGAGGACAGTGGTGGGTATTTCAGGTGGTGGTGTATACAGGGCTGTGTGAGACACAGAAGAAACAGCAGGCACCTGATGGGCACTGCTAAGACTGCCCTGGAGTGCTAGAAAGAAAAAAACAGCATGTAAGTTTTATTCATTCTCATTTTTAGGTCACCTGTATTGCTTTCTCATCTCTAGGCCACCTGTATAACTCTACCTCTTCCTACCTGCTAACTTGGCCCCCTTCTTATGGCTGTTTTTAGGGATGGTCACCACAAGCTCTTGCTCCTCTTGTGGCATTGATGCCACTTTCTGTAAGAAGATCTTTTCCAGTGTCTGTGCCATTAGGACAATGTCATCGGTGGGCTGCAGGAACGAACACACACACAAGGTTCCATTATTTTCCAAGCTAGGTTACCACCTCTGAAGAATTCCCAGCCTCAGGGCATCACACCTCCATTCCTGTCACTAACTAACCTGCCACTAACAAAAAACACAAGAGCGGAGCTGATGAGTTACGGATCCCGCTTTGCTTTTCTTAGGCCTCTGGAGCCGTCTGAGAAACAGGGCCACCATCCCCAAATATGAACCATGTTCTACTTAAATAACCTTTAACTACAGAAGCACTGATCTGTTTAACGGCAGCATCGGGAAGCCAGGATCCTCTCAGACCTTGACTAGCTAGATAGCATTTCCAGCAGTGCTGAAACTAAAAATCACAAACAGAATACCGCCTTCTTACTAGATGCTATATTAAAAAAAACAAAACAAAACCAAAACTTACCTTGTTATAAATGTAACAGTTGGTAAACATCGTATTAAAGTCCTGCATACACTCTGAGGCAGCCCAGTAGTAATTGTTTTCAAGTCTCCTCTTGATAGTACCCATGTCCATAGGCTGTTTTATAATTTTGTGGTAATCCTACAGAAAGATATGCTAGGTCAGAGTCACAGGAAAACGCCTATCTTAGGGCAACTGCTGACAGGAACGACACATACACACACCCACACGCACACCCTAGTCTCTCTCTAAGGGAATATTCCCCACACTGCGGCCCCAGTTAACTATGGGTTAAAAAATTTTGAGTAACATTTACTTCCCACTAGGAGGTCCTTAGTGCCTTTCTCTAGCCACCCACCTCCCACGCACTCTGGAAACTTCCCAGCCTGTGACATTACCTCTGGGGATGGCTATCCATGGGCTGCATGAGGGAAAGGAAGAAGCTAAGAATTTTGGCCACCGTGGTCCTCTCCCAACCAGGGGTGGGAATCTGTAAAATGGAGCCAGGGCACAAAAGTTAAGGAAGGGACACATGGAGGGCAAGTGAGAGATGCCAGAGAGATAACAAGCACAAAGGACCAGAATCCAGACCGCCGGTGGCTATTTGCCCTAAAGAGAATGGGAACTCCCTAGGGGCCGCAGCACCTACACTAGGAAGCCCACACCCCCACTCACACGCTCCTGCTCACCCCATACCTGCCCCCAGCCCAGCCTCTCACTCACCGGCAGACCCAGCTTCACAGCATCCACAGGCTGCCGGAAGGGCCACGCAAACTGGTGCTTCCACAGAGCCTTCATCACCACCTTGTGCAGGTATTGCAGTTGGTTCGTTACCCGTCCTGGCTTTTTAGGGTTGGACACCTCAGGGGGCGGTGGGTTGGCAGGGGTCAGTTGTAAAGCTGGTACAGAAGCCATTGTGGGACTCTCAAATCCCTCATACAACAGAGAAGGCTTTCGAATCCGTTTTCCTGGTGCTGCTGCCTCTGGGCCCAGCCCCAGTAACCCTGCATTCCCTTCCCCAGGGAGCCTACAAAAAGGGGAAGCAGAATTAAATGTGGTAATGACACAGAGATCAAAGAGTCGCCAACTTGCACTATGGGACTCTATAGATTCAAGCTCTGGCTGTCATAAGTACACACATGAAAATGAACGAAACCAGAATTTTACTAACTCACAACAGTTGTCGTCCATCTCACCTAGCTCTTACACTGAGTTTGATGGGGTGCTCGGTTTAAACAAATATAAGAACCAAGACGGTCACATGACAACTCCAGCTTTATGGAGAGGAATCTGAAGCAAAAATGGGTGGGGCTAAGAAAGTGAGGCTGCATCCTCGCTAGGGACTTAATGGTTGCCATGGTGGTTGAGACAGAAGCCAGTGAAAGAAGAAAGGGGTGCGAATAAACTTCATAAACATGACAGCTAAGAATTCATCTTTTGCAATCTGAGTTAAAGCTACAATAGAAACCAGACAAAACCTCTAGCCCCCAAAACCATTTGTCAAACGTCCTTGTACAATAGCTGCCAGACCTACAAAACTAAGCCCAAAAAACGTCTCCTTCAAAACACACAGCAGACACCCTCGGTCAAGGTCAGCAAGCCCTAGTTTTGATAGCACGGCCCGCTACAGAGCAGTCGCTAACGACTGCCACGGCTGGAGAGCAGAGGCCAGCGGTGGCTGCAGCGGGTTCCCACGCCCGGACAGCAGACCGGCCCCATTGTTTACATCTGCAGAAGGAAGCTCATCTCACCCAAACACACCCACCACCGAGCGCCGGCGGACCCTCCGCCGCATGCATGCCCGCCCTGCCTGGAAGTGACCGGACCATCCGTGGGCTACTCCGCCATCAAGCCCTCAAGCTGTCACCATGGCAACCCTTCGGACACCGATGTGGCCGAGACCCCCCCACAAACAGGATCACAAATGAAGGCTGCAACCGCGCACAAACCCCGCACCCCGCTGGCCCCGGCCGACCGCGGAGGCTGACAGGCTGCTCAGACGCAGTACCTGGGCCGCCGCCACCGCTTCGAAACCGTCGCAGCCCCCTCCGCGAGCTCGCGTCAACAGCTGCGGCGCGGAAGCGCGCCCGCCCGCCCGCCGCCCCCCAGCCCCCTCCCACACGCCGGCGGAGACCTACTTGTGAGGAGTCACGTTCTGCAGCATCCTGACCTCCGGGGTCCGCCGCCGCTCAGCTGCGTCAAGTCCGGGTGGCCTCGGCTGCCCTCACCGCCGGGCCCAGCATAACCCGGGAAGCGGGCACAGGCACAGGCCGCTGCCCTCGCTGCGGGCCGGCGCTCCGCGGTCTCCTGCGCCGCCCTCCGCACCGCGCCGGCAGCTTGGCGCGCTCCGCGGGCGGCGGCAGCAGGAAAATGGCGGCGGCCTCTGCCGGCCGGCGAGCCGCGGACAAGTCCCCGATCCTGGACGCCGCCGCCAATTCCGCCGGCTGCCGGTCTACAGGGGTCCCCTCTTGCTGCCGCGGCCGCCGTGGACAACCGAGGCCGCGCTACGTCTCCGATGGCGGCGGATGAGCGCCGGAGGGGATTCAGAGCGCCGCCGCCGCCTCCATCTTTGAAATCCTCTTGAGGGCGGAGTAGAGGGGTGGACAGGACTCCGAGGACTGGGCGGGGCCCGAGAAAGGGGAGCTGCGGGGGCTTCTATGGGGTCTGCACTGTCCGGCGGGGCCGGCCGTGGGCGGAGACCGAGGCCATTTCCAGGCGGATGGACGCGGATTGCATCGGCGGGCCCCGCGGGCTCCGAGGCGCTGACCAGTAGGCGGAATCCTCCAGCTCGTCCTAGGGACCGATCCACTCCAGCGCGAAATGGCGCCGCCGAGCCCCGCGCCAGCGCTTTATATATAGCCGGAGGGGCGGAGCTTTGCTGCTCATGCGCGCCACCCTGCTCGCGGCTGCCCCCGCCCCCTGCGCGCGTGCCCGCTCGCTCACGCGCGCCAAGAGGCCGAGGCTCGGAGGCAGGACCGCCTCTTCGCGGGAGCTTCTCCTATTGGCTGGCTGAGAGGGTGACGTCACAAACTGCCCTTCCGAGGCGTCGATTACCCGGCAGGCGAGTGCCGCATAGAGCCGGGGCGCAGAGGCCGCCCGCCATGTCTCCTAGCCGATTGGCTGCGCGGTGCTTCGGCGAGTCCGGGGAGACGGGGGCCGGGGGGCGTGCAGGCGCCATCTCCCCGGTGCTCGCGACACTCCGTCCACCTCCAGGTCCCCCCGAGTCTTCCCGGGCAGCCGCCGATGGCCCGAGGCAGGCTGGTCGCGCCATTCGTTCCTCCACCATTGGCGGCGCCGGCGGGGCGCAGGGAGGGAGGGGCCGGTCGGGCGGGGCCGGCGGGAGCTTGTTCTTGGCTGCGAGGCCGTCACAGTGGAGGATCTGAAATGAGGAAGACAGACGCCATCTTAGGAGCCGCGGCCTGCTGTTCGGCGGCGAGATCTGTGCGCTCCCCCGTATCCCCGGGACTCAGTGTGACGCCGCTAGGCTCCACGACCCAAAGCATGACTGTGCAGAGTGCACGGTTAACCTTTCCTCCCCCGACCAGAGCAATCAGGACAAAGGCCGGGAGCTGCTGCTTTACCACCTTAGCCTAGGATAGCAAGGCCGCCCCGGTGTCCCACTCCCTACCTTCAGTGCCCACATCACTGCACCAGGCGTCCACCTGCCCTCAACAACCTACCTCTGCTAACCGCCGGCGTCGGGCTGCGGGAAGTCAAAGGCTGGCGAGCCAGGGCAGCACGCCGCAGTCCCGCAGCCCCCCGCCCCCACCGGGCCGAGAAGCCGCCCTCCCTCCCTCCTCCCCGCGGAGCGCCTCTGCACCGGTCAGCGCCAGGGAGGAGGGCGAGCCGAGGCGGCGGAGCTGCTCTGCAGCCCTCCCCCTCCTCCCCTCCCCTCCCCCAGCCGGACGCCTCCAAGGAGGGGCAGGAGCCATTTTGGGAGCTGTCTCGCCCCCTCCCTCCCCTCCCCCAGGCTGTGCTGGGCTCTGGGAAGCAGAGACTGGTGCGGGACTAAAGAGCCAGGGCCAAGGTCAGCAGGCCAGCGCCGGCTCTGGGGTGCGCCCCGCTCCCTCCACTGCTCTACGCCCCAGGGCGAGGGGCCGCTGCGGGCTCCCCTCCCCGAACCTAAGCTCCAGGGGCACGGCCTCCCTCCCCTCCACATTAGCCCTCCACCTCCAACCTCGACGTCTGCACTGCACATGGCGGGCACCTCCCGTCTTCCGGGCCGCCAGCCTAGCGCGGACCCCGCACTCCCCGCCGGGACCAGGCCCGGGTCACCCGCCCAGTGCGCGCGGCCCCGCCCGGGCGGCTGCGGCAGGCAGGGCAATGACACAGCAACTTTGCGGGCCGCTCCCCTCCCCCTAGCCGCCGGGACCCGGGCCCAACCGGGGTGGGGGTGGAGGTGGGACAACCTCGGGCCGCACGGACGGGGCCCCCGTGTCCTGTCCCCGCGTTCCCACCCTCCCTGCCCCCACATGAGTCACGGGGGAGGCTGGGGCAGCTGCTGCTGCTACTTAGTAATTTGGAAAAGTAACTCTTTCCTCCTTTCCGCTCGCTCCCTCCCTCCCCCGCAGCACACAAGGAGGCGACTGTTCGGGAAGCAGGGGGAGGGAAACCCTGCACCACCCCCACACCCGCCTGCCCCTGGCCGGGCTGCGGCTCCCAGGCGACCCCCCGGCTCCAGGGCCTGCAAACCCTCCCACCCCGGGGCACAGGGCGACAGCCAAGACCGGGTGGGGCGGCGCAGGTGGGTCATCGTGAAAAGCACGCAAACTCGCTACGGTGGAGCAGGGCTTGCACACCCACCGTGTGCGTGTGACACAAAGGGAGCCAGCCAGCTCAGGGACGCGCCTCGGGGTCCCTGGGGAGCAGCGGCCAGGCGGCCCTCTCCAGCCAGCGCGCTCGCTCCCCCGCGGGCCGCCCCGGGCTCCCCGCGCCCTCCAGGACCCACGATCCCCTCTCACCTGGCTCGGGCTCCTGCACCCCCGGGGGACGGACACGCCACCCTCGCCCCTCGCCCTCCCCGGTGGCCCTGGCGGGCTGGCCCCGGTCCACACTCCCATTGGCTATCAGGTGTTTGAACGACAAGCCTTTTCCCCCCTCGGGATCCTCCTGAACCCCAACAATTGTCCCCACTGCCCACCTTTAGTTATGCATTTCAATGACACCGACGGCGATCCCGCCCCGGGGCCCTGCTCACCTGGATCCGGAGCCACCACGGGGGAGGGGGGGGCATCAAAGTCGCCCTCAGCCCGGCCGGGGGGAGTCCGGAATCCGGGGTGTCAGCCCCCCCGGAAGCCGAGCGGACGGCGTTGGGGGAGGGGTGCAGCCCCCACCCCTCCCTCCCTCCCGCCCTAGCCGCCGGGGGCGGGGGAGCACGGGGCGGCGCAGCCACGTCAGCAGCCCCGGGACTGGCTCGGCCGGGTCACGTGTCCTCCCCCCCACGGCCACGAGGGCGCGGGTTCCGGACGTTCCCGAGGGTCGCGTACCGGGTCACCGGGGCTGCGCGGGCCAGGCCTGAGCCCCGAGACCCCAGACCTCGCTAAGGCCGCCGCCTGGACGAACCCCCCCCGCCTCCTGCGCGGCTGCGGCCCACCCCGTCCCCCCCACTCGCCTCTCGGTACGGGTTCAGCATGGCTGCCACGGGACCCCGAAGCACGCACCGCGCAGGCGCGAGGGTGTGACCGGCCTGTGGGAGGGGGAGGGGAGCCCCAGTGCGCAGGCGCAGGGCGCCCGGAGCCTTCCGGGCCGGCTGGGAGCGCGCGCAGGGTGGGGCGGGAGCTCGACGGCCTTTCTCCCACCGCGGCGGCGGGCCAGCTTCTTCCGGATTCCGGCTCTAGGCGCCTTCTGACCTCGGGTCTGCAGGGCGGGCCTCCCCGAAAGGATGGGATCCGCAGACATGAGCTCCATTCGACGTCTAAACGTGGAGTTGTAGGGAGGGCTTCTAGGGACCTTTAACCTGCTCTGAGACTTGCAAACGCCTAACTCTGCCTTCTTCGAAGTTTGCCACCAGTTTACTTCTCTGATCTTGGACAGGTAGACCATTTAACAAAACTCCTACTGCGAGGTTCTTTTTTGCCTGTTTTTAAATTCTTTCCTGACACGGTCTATGCTCTAAATTTCTGAGCCAATTTTACCCGTTTCTTTAATTTTTCTCAGCCTTAGATTTCCTATTAATATTTAGGGTGGTAACTAAATATGTAATGTGGATGACTTAAAAATGTGAAGCTCGCCTTTATCTCCAGCGTGCTTTTTTGTTTTGTTTTGTTTTTTTGTTTTGTTTTGTTTTGTTTTTCAAACTATGGTCTGGATTTCCACACCCTCCTCCCCACCCACACACACACACACACACACACACACACACACACACACAAAACCTGCATACTCCACGTGTATACTGGAGCATGTTTCACATTCTACCAGGGGGTTCTCAGTTTAAGGAAAGTGCTTTTGACCTAATCAGATTTCTCTACTAACAAAGTTTATTTTACCATTTTAGTTTCATAGCCAAAAAGAAAACCCTTTCATTATTGTACCTTCAGTAAGCACTTTCTCAACTCCTTTGAGCCGCCAGGATCCGGACTTGTCTCCTCCCACTTTATATTCCGGTTCATTCAACTGCTATGTGTGGGGTTCTGACCGCCTTATCAGGACCTCCCTCCCGCCTGGCATCCTCTGATTCCTTCCTGGTGTTGCCTGTGCTCTGTCCCTTCCCAGTCTCCCTGTAGGCCGTTTGGGTAGCTCATTCCTGCAGTGCCAGGATTGCACCCATACCTTTCAACTCTACCTTCAGTTTAGACAGTTCTCTTGAGCAGGACTCATTAGTAAGTCCTGCTTGGATAACCCAGCATGCTCAGAATGATGGCACACAGTGCACGAGATAGGCTCAGTGTTAACTGACAGCTGCTTCCAAGTCAGGAATCCTGGAATGGGGAGTGCAATTCTCACCTTTCCTCACAACTTGAAATCCATCAGCATCTTACCATTCTCTTCCTTAGCTATCTACTGATGCGCACTACTGTGTCCTAAATAACTTGTTAAAGGTCCAGGTCACTGTCCCCTGTAGTAAGTAGCTGCCTGTCAGGACATTTAGCAACTTGAATTTAAATCAATTTTAAGTGCATTTTAAATTTGTTTTATAGTGGCACTAGCCACATGTTGAGTTCTCAGTAGCCACATATGGTTAGCAGCTGTCGTATGAGGCAGCACAGTGTATAGATTATAGAATGAATCTCTCGTAGAAGACCATGTACCAAGTATGGGACCAGAGCTTCATCCCCAGCTCTGGATTTGTGATTTGGACAGTGCTGCTCTGGGCTCCTCCTCATAGCCTGTGCTACTCTGGGCTCCTCCTCATAGCCTGTGCTACTCTGGGCTCCTCCTCATAGCCTGTGCTACTCTGGGCTCCTCCTCATAGCCTGTGCTAAAAGTGAGCTTCCTTCATTACAACTCTTCCTGTGTTGTTTTTTATTCCTCATGGCCTCTCATTACACAATAAAATTTAAAATACTGTTTGTGGGAAAGGCCTGCTGCCAGACTCAAAGCAGCTGGTTCCTCTCCAGCCCTCTACCCAACTCAGGAAGCAGGTTCCCAGATGTGTGCACTTGGGGTGTTATTTTGTACCTCAATGTTTTACTCACACATTCTTTCTATATGGAATTAGCTTTCCCTTCCTTTAAACCAAAAGGTCAACATCTATAAATAATGCCTACTTTTGACTTCTAAATTAAGCTGATTTCTTTGGATTCACTTATGATTTTACTTTTTATAGTGAATCGTGTGATCACCTGCTTTTCTTCACTACTTCATCTTAGGTCCAGACTGTTGTGTTGGTGATTGTGTGTGTGTGTGTGTGTGTGTGTGTGTGTGTTTCTTAGGTTCTCACTACATAGCCCTGGCTGGCTTGGAACTCGGTGTTAACCAGGCTGGCCTTGAACTCACTTGGTCTACCTGCCTCCCGAGACTTGGCATTAAAGGTATGTGCCCGTTGAGAGCTGAGTCATCGTGACTGTGCCTTCTGCCCCTCGACCCTCGTGGGAAAGTGCTCTCTTAAACATAAACTATTCCTCTCTTGCCATAAGCAAACTCCCTATTTGGCTTGGCCTTGAGTTGTGGCTTGCTATCGCGAATGTGGACCTGTGAGCAGTACCTATGTAGGCTTATTTTGGTTTAGAAGCCCTGAGAGTTTTTAGCTATTGAGCGGGGTCTCCCTGGGGTAGAAGCTTCTGAAAAATGCCCAAACAAACTGTGGAAGGAAGAAACCTGGGTCCCGTGCCTTCCTTGCTGGCGAGGTTGCGCGCGAGATGTGCCACCATCATGTTTGACATTACCTCTGCTTTTCCATTAAAACAATGGAAGAGAGATGTTGAATCACTTGTCCAAGATCAGACTGTTGCTAAGTAGCAGAGCTGAGATTTGAACCGATAAAGTCTACTTCTGAATAGTGTGTTATCCAGGGCACACAGATCCACAGAGTTTTGGGTCTAAGATTGGACTGGAGAAGTGAAGAGTAGGAGAGAAGTAGAGAAGTGGCTGAGAGATATCTTTAAGGTGATATTTAAATTAGCCAGGAAGGGAGATAAGCTAGCTTTTTTTTTTTTTTTTTTTTTTTTTTTTTTTTTTTTTTTTTTTTTTTTTTTTTT